>JAEIIU010049866.1:0-10942 GCA_018874675.1 Drosophila baimaii
CTTAAAGATAAAATACTTGTACGGGGAATGGAAGGGTTTCCTTTTGGGAATAATATATAAAAAGACTTGTTTGTGTTTTGCAAAGATTAATATATAAATTACACAAAATATTCTTTTTTGTTTATAAGAAAGAGTTTCTACTATATTTTAAAATATTTCCCAAGGTGGTATAATAGTAAAAAGTGATAAATAAATAAGAAAACCAAGCAGCAAATAATCATTAAAAAGGAAACCCAATAAGTTAAGCCCTGCGAGTCCTCAGGAAGCACAAAGGGGATATAGAAATCAAGTGGAAACGCAGATTAACTTCCAAAATGCCACAATCCCCGCTGGGATCTATTATATATTTTGGCACAAGCTGAGCAACGAGCGAAGATCTCTATGTCACAAAGCCAGCTAAACGATGCCAAGTTGATGTCATTACATGATCCCTCGAGGAAATCAGGGAAAATCGGTGAAAATCAGCAGAAGGGGGTTAGGGTTAGGCAGCACTTTCACCCCTTTCGCCCGGTGTTGTGCCAACTTGCCATTCTTTGGCCTGGCAAATATTTTCGCACACACAACAGAAAAAGGGTTTGATTTGGGACTTAGCTTAGGTTCGATAATGCCCTGGACCCGCTATCAATTACCACAAAATGCCACTCGAAATTGTCGCAAATCGCACAATGCGAACAATCAATTTGATTTTGGCAAATTTGCACAAATCGCAGCGGCCTCTCCTTTCTCTCTCTCTTTGAGCGAAGGGATATATAGAATTTCACCCCTTGACAAGTCCGGCTGGCGATTTGCATAATCATAATCATCTTGCAGGCATCAGCCAGGTAGCACTTCCCTTCCTAAGGGTGGGATCTCGATCTCAATCTCAGCCTCAGCCTCAGCAGCCTCGATCCCTGGCCTCTTGATTCCGCTTTCAATACACTTCCGATGCCCCCGAAGATCATTTGCATATCAATGCCATCATCGGCGGATATTATTTATTTCCTTTATTTTCCCGTGCGGCAGTGGCAGAGGTATTTTCTGAATGTTTTTTATGAAATATATTTGCCAGCGCCTCTCCTCTAATGGGTGCAGATGTTGTGCCTTGGATCGATGATGAGTGCGATTTTCTCACAATTATAAATGCAGGCCGAGGTCGAGGCTGAGGCTGAGTCGGTGGCTGTGTCGATATTTCACGTATATTCCAGATGGAAGTGCAGAATGGAAATGGAAATGGATCATTTACATAACCGAAACTCCTATTGATTGATCCCTGTTCCTCTCTTTTTGGCTGCAAATAAAATCTTCATAAATATTCCTGTGTGTGTTTCGTCAGTTTGTTTCTTATGTAAATCGCAAAATAGCAGCTGAAATTCCAAAAGAAATGACACTTGATGGTCGTATTTCGAGATTAAAGAAATGGTTTTGGAGTTTAGGCACTGCTATCTGCTTAAATTTTGATTTTCTAGTGAGTTTTTAGGTTTCCTAAATTATTTAAAGCAATTTATTGTTGTAATTTAAGGGGTATTTATTTAAATAAATATGTAAAGGATATTAATAATATTTTTTTTAAATAAACCATTGCTTGTAATACATATTTTAAGTATTTTAAAGGATATTTAGTGTATCTGAAGCATCTAAATTATATCTTACAATATTTATTGTTGCCTTGAAATACATGCATTTATGTATTTAAGTTACTTAAATAATGAAGATTTCTAATTATATATTTCAACATATTAATCCTTAGCTTAACATGCATATTTTTGAATATTTAAGTTACTCAACTAGGCGAAGGATATATAAAATATCTTAAAATATTAATCCCCAGCTTGAAATACACATTTTTTCAACAAATAAATTCACAAATTAACCACTTCAAAAAGCAACCTTTAAATATAAAATATATTGCATGAAAATATATTTAATATTCATTCCAAAACCTCTACTAAATGCATATTTTCATAACTTTTAAGGACATCTGTTAAAGGCTAATTGGAAGCTCGAGTTCCCCGCTCGATTTCCACCTAATTATCGTATAGCCAGAGCAGAGTTAACAACTCCCCTCCCCCCCCAGAAAAAGGCGATAACTCTTGGATATACCATATATATATATAAGGGTAAAAAAAAAAAAAAGGGAAATGGAAAGGAAACCCGCCACCGGGGACCACCGCCACACTTGACCACTCACACACGAACCTATGGAGGCGGATATATGTATACACACACATAACGAATGCTAACCATACACACCTATGCCTATATAAAATGCTAATTTATGGCCAAAACCGATCTATTAACTTGAATGTCAAAATAAAATAAATAAAATAACTTGAATGTCAAAAGAGCGAGAGCAACCCCCAGAATTCGGTGACCGCGGGCCCGAAACAAAGCCCAGGGGTCAGTCCAAACACGGGGACTCGATATGCCACCATTGGGTGTCATTTGATTAGCATAATGCAACTATAAATGTGCCATAGCTTACTTTTTACCAATACCGCGCGACCTTTTAGAGCCTCGCCTCAGTGGGTATACACTGAAAGTAAATTGTATATACTTATAAATGGGAAATAATTGAAGTTTAAAATATATCTTTAATATTAAGAGTATTTTTTCTGCTTTATTATGGAATAGTTTGAATACCAGAACCCTTGATTACGTAGGGTGGTAATACTTCGTAATATGTAATTACTTTGTACATTTTAATAGGTTCTTTAGTGTTCCTTAGCTTTTATTAAATACTTAGCTTATAATTTATTTATGTAAGGCCAAGATCTTGTAGAAAATAATTAGCTGCAGGGGCCCCTGGCTCGCCTTGGACTTTGTTTTTCCTTCCAAATCCCTTTGGTAAGCTTTTTAAACCTAAAAATGCCAGAAATAATCCCCAGATTAAATTATACATTTTATTTTCGGTGCATTTACCGGGGCTTGTGGCTATTTGGAATATATATATATACATATATACATATATAGGCGGTGGGGCGGGGAGGTCGCTTGATATATACATTTAGTTGTGTTAATGTTGACGTTTGGCTGGAAAGGCCAGGTGGAAAAATGGAAATTCGAAAGGGGGAAAAAAAAAAAACAAATGGCCGCTCGAATGGAGAAGGAATAGTGTAATTTGAATATTTATTACGTTATTACTGGTGTTCCCCCGACATATGCCATTGGGGAGGATTTTCATTACGTGACACAATAGCTTCTATATATATACATATATACACCTATATATGTACATACGTAAGCATATATCGTAATACGTAATTAAGGGAAACGGAGTCAGGAGAATCGTAGAGAGAGAGCGGGAGAGAGCGGCTTGTTCTTGACTCCTCCCGGTCTTCTCTTATCTGTCATCAGCCTCTTCTAGCCGAACAATTTATGGTCCGCTCTCCGTCGCGTACGTGATCACCCATAAAGGTGTAATAATTTTTATTAAGTCCACTTCCCCCTAGCCCCATCCCTTTCCCTTATGACTTATGCGCTGCACCGCTGCTGGATCATCATGATCATCGCCCTGGGAACCCATCGAGATGGGAATCTCTACGCAGAACTCTCTTCCTCCGAGTGAGCTTTAGCACTGCCCTGGCCTGGGGGGGGCACGTGTCGGTATTCTTCTCGAACGAATTTTTTCTGGGACTTTGGGATCGTTTGGCTATTGATTTTTTGGGGTTAACGAGGAGGACGCAAGAGTACCCAGCGATCGACGTGCCAAATGGCGATTAAAAAGCTAAGAAAGAAGGCCTGCCTGAAAATATGATAGCTTTATTATCAAAGAAGTATCTTTTCCTTTAGACCAAATTCTTACCAATCTAAAGCTGACTGATGGCCCAGGAATTAATATTAACCCCCCATTAAGTGTCCAGTGCCGCCTGGTATGCCCAGACATGAGTCCTCCGTCCCCCTAAACTGACCGAAACCTGGAACTTAACCCCATTTAACACTTCTGGTTAGCAGCCACCCCTGGATTTTCAGTGGCTTTTCCCCCCGGCTTTTCCCTGCTTTTCCCGTCCGTTATCACCTTTCAATAATAAAATGCACATGACTACCGCGTTAGGGCCAGGAAAAATGACTTCAATTAACCATTCGACTGACCAGTGACTAACCAAAAAATTGTTAGTCAAAGGAGGGGGGGGAGAGAGGTGGGAAGAGCGAGTGGACACGCACACAGGAAGGCCGCCCAGGCACAGGGGTTGAAGGGTTGACAGGTCCTGGAGTCCCCTGAAGTCCTGAAGTCCTGAAATTAAATGTCGTTTTGGCCGGGTGGCCGACCCGAATGATCGAGGCGCCTTACCTAACGACGCCTCTAAATAACTTGGCCCAATGGTTCCCCTAGTCGTCGTCCCCCCCTTAGCCGCCGACGGCTCTTATCGATTCGCATAAATTAATTTTCATTTAAAACGAATAACGAATAAGGAATAAAGTCAACAACGACCACGACGACGACGACTACTACGATGGCTTTTGTGAAACTTTTTTCCTTTGTAGGTTATAGTTGTTAGTTTTATTTTTCGTTCTGGTTGGATCAGTGGCGGGTTGTAGAAGGGGGTTTAATATATAAGGTAGTTTTAATGGATAATTGTTGATGGAAAGAAATTGTTTATAGTCATACCTTTCAACTTGAACTCTTGATTACATAGAGTAAGAATTAAAGAAAATGTAATTAGAAAGAAATCTAAGTTAATTTAATTAGAAGGAAGTATATATGTTTCTCTGCTTTAAAGAATTAACTAATTATTAATTATAAACTGCAACTTACACTGTTGATTATATAGGGTAAGTATATAAGGGAAATATACGGAAATTAATTAGTAAATTTCACATAGAACCCTTTTGTAACTTGAAAAGCCCCTGTCCCTGTTTGGCGATAATAGTTGGCTTTATATATATCGTATATATATTTACATTAAGTATGTATATGTGTGTGTGTGTGTGTGTGTGTGTGTGTGTGTGTCGTGTTTGCATATAAAGCCAATAGATGACGAAAGTCGATGTGGCCACCTCACACACATTGCATGTGAGAACTCATTCGTTGGCCTTTGTTCAAGAAGTCCGAAAATTTGGTGGCAACAAGGTACAGTGGGTTTAGTTAATGGGAAATATCTATTGAAAATAAAACATATAATATTTTGTTAGGTCTCGGAAGGTCTTAAGTCAATTATTAATATTTAAAAAGAGCATGATCGATAACCTTTTAAGGCGATTGTACAAAAATGTTTATCAGAAAGAGAGCTAAAGTTTACTTGTAAGCCATTACTGAGGGTTTTATTAATGGTAATATCTATTCAAATAAAATGTACATATATTTTAAGGCTTAAGGTCTAAGAAGGTTTTAAGTTAGTCACAAAGATATATTATACATAATAGTATTGTCGATAACCTTTTTACAGCGATTATTATGATGGCTTATCGACAAGAGAGCCAAAGTTAACTTTAAACTCAATACAGTAGGTTTAATTTATGGAAATATTTATTAAAACAAAATATACATATTTTAAAAGCTTAAAGTTAAGAAGAAGAAACTTAAATAAGTCTTAAAAAAATATTATAATATTATTAATAAACTTTTTAAGGCGATTATTGTAATGGCATCAAGCTAAAATTTTTTTTTTTTTTTTAATAAACTTGTCTTTGTTATTCTGTAAGCAAAAATAATATTAAGGAAATATTGATAGTTCAGTTTATTTGATTAAATATTAATTGATATATTTTAAATTGTTTAATCAAATGTACCCATCCATTTTCAACTGTAACCGATGGCTTAATCTGTTTATTGGCAGTATGAAACCTTATCCAGTGGGATATATACATATATATACAAAGACCCAATGGATCAATTTAAGGACCCTGGAGACGTCAATTTTTGCCCACTTCCCAAAACATGTGAAGCGCATACAATTCATATGCAAAGCGACTACATACGAGCACTCCATATATATGTACATATATATATACAGATACATATATATGCACAAAGGCATACATATATGGGTATAAACTTGACTAAAAGGACTCGAGGGAGATATTAATCTACTTTTTTTTTTTCTGTACTCCTTTGGTCCGCCGGGGGAAACGCCAAAAGCCAAGCGTTTCATTCGTTTCATTTCGCCTCGTTCATTATTATTACCAACTATTCGCGGTGGCTTTAACCCGATACCCGAAACCGAAAACTGAACGGAACCCGGTAACAAGTACCAGTGCCAGTACATGTATATATGTATATATATATATGTATATATATATACACATATATATATCGTACCCTTAGTCCTCGTCATTTTCACGTTTTCACGGGCTTTCAGCTGCTTTTCATTCCCATGTTTGGGCGCTGCTCGCTTTGCTCCATTTTGGCCACGCTCTTAACTTTTATTGTTAACATGCAATTCATTTATTAATAACACTGGTATTCATATGTCATGTGTGTGTGTGTGTGTGCGAGTGTGTGCTTGTGCAGTGTGTGTGCCTGCAGTGGTATCCTTGCCAGCTTTTTTTTTTTTTTGGTTCCTTCTTCTGCCTGTTTTTTTAGTCTCCTTTGTTTTTCACTTTATATTTATTACCTTATTTTTTAGCAGGGTCAGGTCAGGAGGTAGGAAGAAATTGGCATTTGGTTAAAGGTCAGAGGAGGAGGCACTAAAAACTAGGGGATCTGCTATTGATTTACAGCCAGATGGGCAAGAAATTAACTAATAAAATGTACAACTTCGTACTTTGGATAATTAACTTTGAAAATGGGTTTCTATGAAGAAATTATTTCTCTTGAATTCCTGGGGTTGAATTGATTTTTTATATATTTAAATACTATTTTTTCTGGACTTACAAAATAAACCTTATATTTTTAATTAATATCTTTATTGATTTACAATTTTAAAAGCATTTTTTCTCATGAGTTAAGGCTTTGATTTATTGTAAAGTTAAAATATTATGTTAGAATACCTATTTTGGGTCATATTTTTCTAGGAATAAATATTTTCACGAGATTCCTTAATTGTTTATTTATTTTGTTTGTTAAATAGTATCTTTCCTAGACCATAAAAGTAATTAAAATATTTTGAATGGATTTATTTATTGATTTAAGGTTTAAATACCACCATTTTTACATTTCAAATTTACGATAAGCCTTTTTAAACTTAACTAACAAACTAGCCCAAGGTAATATTAAGTGTTTAGATACTTAAATAAAAACATTTTTAACCCAGAAAAATAAATATAATATTGATGATTAACCTCTTTATTGCTTTACCCATTAAATATTAGTTTGTTTAATATTATAACAATAAATCCCTACAATATCTTGTAACCAAATGACTTAGAAAAAATATTCTCTTACAAAAACTATATCGCATAGCCTTTAATTAAATGTTTTGAAATATGGACAATACTTATTTTTGACTATTATATTTATATATAATAATTACGGCACATTTAACAATACTTTCTGTTACTTCTCTCTCTCTTACCAACCCAAAGAAATTTTCCCACCAGCCAGAGAAAGAGAAAGAGAGAGAGAGAGAATTCCAGAGAATTCCCGTAATAATCGTAATTGGTTCGAGTCCCCAAAAAATAAGGCCCAAACGAGAAAGCCAAAGAAGTTGCTTCGTGGTGAGTCAGGGCCCTGGCTTTGGCTTTGGCTTTGGCTTTGGCTTTGGCTTTGGTTGTGTGTGAACTAAAATCATATTTTGTAATAAACTTGTACACGGGTTTAATTAACTTCACACGTTATATATGCAATGTGTCCCCCCCTCTAAGAAAAGGGGATTCAAAGTGCTGCCTCGCCTCTGTCCGATCTTTTTCGAACGGTGCTTTTCGAGGGAGAGCGAGCGGGACAGAGGGAATCTCTCATATTTTAACGAGTTTAATTTGAAAAACCTTTAAAAGGTAATTAACGTATATTTTTGGCAGTTTTATGACAATCTTTGTTGCTTTATGCTGTTGCTTAAGTAAGACACTCGCACTCACACACGCACACACACTCGAACACACACAGCTAACCAGATACGAGATCCATATTTGTTTTTTCACTTGGTGGGACGTCTGGGCCGGGTTTTTTTTTGTTTTTCGGCCTGCTACTGCTATTGGCCAAGTGGCGGAGAGTGTTTAAAAAATTACTTAATTGCTGTCATAAACTGGTGACTTTTTTCCACTCTTATTTGCTTTATTGTCATGACTTTGGCCGCACACTCACACTCGCACAGTGAGTGCCATAAGTAAGCTGGGACTGTACTTTTGTCACAACTTTAAACCGACGAACTACGGACGAACAGCAGCAGCAATCACAATAACAATAATAATAATAATAGTCACCGGGGGCAAACTGGTTGGCTGTTAATAATAATAATATTTTATTGTTATTGCATTACCTGCTAAATGATTAATTTGAAAAAAAAAAAATGTTGCCTCAGTTTCAGGTCGAGGCAATAAAATGAAACAAAGGTATTGTATAGTTGGGGTTTTTATGGGCTCAAAATAATCATGATCTATAAATAATAAAGATTGTTTTTTATTACAAATTCTACAAAATATTTGGTAGTGCAGGTTAAAATTATTTATTGAAACTTAAGTTAAGTTAAGTTAATGCTTAAGCATAGAAAAATGTAAGATGTATATAGAGTTATTTTGGTATTTTATGAGCCAACGGTTAAAAGGGGTCTTCCTGTTAATATTTGTTTAATCGTAGAGTTAAATTGGTATTAATATTTTTTAAATCTTAGAGTTAAATTGAAAAGCAGTCAGTGAGGGTTTTTGTTAAACTTCAAGTTAACTTATTAGTTAAGTAAATTAACCCTTGTCTTTCAAAGAGTTTACTTAAAAAATGTATTTTATCCATGAATCTTCTTTGATTTATTAACCTGCGGTTAAAATGTGTTCCTACTGTTTACTTATTTCCTTCCCTTTTAAACTTAATAAGTATTCTAAATCATTTAAATATAAAACAAGGCTTATAAGCTGCGCTTGTCAAACTATGCATTAATATTTGTTTACTGAATTTTGAAAAGATTAAAATCCTCATGTTCAATTTAACAGCAGTCTCTGTGACTTTAACTGAATAATAAAATCAATTTGTATGTCCGTTTCTTATTCTTTTAAAATGCTTAATTAAAAATGTATCCTTTTAATTTCCTTCAGGAAGTTGCTTAGAATTATTAACCGGAGGTTAACATTTCTCTCTTATTTTAATTAACATTAACAATTAAAAAATCTTTAACATCAGTTGAAAATCTAAATAGTTCTTCTGTAGTATTGTGTAAAATATTTTTTTAATTTTCCTAACAAGTTTAAGTTTAAGTTAAAGTTAACCTGAAGTCTATAATCAATTCCCACTTAGAGGATTTCTTTAATTATCTATCTTTTTACTTCCTTTCAATTTAATTAAGCTATATATACATACGTGTAGTATACAAACTCCTCGGGATTATTAAGTAGCTCTGCTACTGATGATACTGCCACGGGGATTCGAAATGCGGGACTTGGGTTGCGTCATAAATTCAAATTCAAATAAAGTCGAAAATTCACATTCACTTACTCATCACGCTTAATTTTGTACACACACACAGATACATGTATATGGATGTGTATATATATAGTTGTGTGCGAGTGCTTTGTGATCTTTAGATTCGGATTCGGATACGGATTCAGATACAGATTCGGTTTCTGTTTCTGTTCCCCTGCCTCACCCCTCCTTCCTCCCCCCCCGACAAGATGTCTCATTATTTTGTTGCTTTCGTTTTTTGGGGCTTTAATCAGGAAGTTTTTAATTGCGTCGTACGTTTTAACTGGCAGCTAACCATATTAACCCCCATCCCCAACCAGCCCCCTCCCCCTCCCCCCATCGTGTGGCGTCATTTAATTGAATTATTTCGAACAACAACAACAAAAACAATAATAACAATAACAGCAATGAAGAAACTCAACGAGAAATCAACACAAAAAAAACGTCGTCAAGAAATCAAAAAGATTGCTGTGCTTGATTTTTGTATATTTCTGTTCGTTGTTATTGTTGTTCCTTTTTGTTGTTGTTGCTGTATATAATTAATTTTTAATTTGACTCGCAGAAATTGGGTAATAAAAATTGTAAATTGTAGCAAAAAAAAGAGAGCTGAAAAAGCTACTACTTGAGGGGTGTGGTGGTCAGCCGAAAAGGGGGTTTGGATTCTGAGCCTTCAATCATTAGTTGCTTGAAGGATTTAAGGGGNGGGGGGTAGAGGAGGCCTAGGAGGGTTGGCAATTTTTCTGCGGGCTTATTGAGCCTTTTTCAAAGACCCTGGTTGGTACACAGGGAAAAATAGGGAAATAGAAAGAAATTACAAAGTAATTAGTTCCGACACAAGAATAAATTGATTGAATCTTTAATATTGCCAGGCTTAGCTTAATAAATAATTAATAAATAAAATATATTTAGAAAAAACTAATAAATAAAATATAATTTCAATGTTTTTTGTTATTAGAAATTATCAAGTTTATTAGAGAAAAGCTTGTTTAACCCAAAAATATTATTTATCGGGGAAGTAAATCTCTGGCGCAGGAAAATAATTTATTTTGCCGTGTATAGTCTTTCTTTTTTTTCCTCTCTCTCTCTCGACTCAATGTTCAATGTTTAATTTTAATTTTTTTCCTCGCCGCTCGCCGGTTGCCTTTCGATTTCTGCCTTTGCATTATTAAAAATGTAAACAGCGTTTCTTGAGCAAGACCAACAATCTGCCGCCTTAACCCCTCGCGGCTCGCCAGCTGCCGTTTGACCAGCAGCCCAAGAAAAAAAAATAAGAAATATATATACATGTATCAAAAAAATTAGGAGGAAAAAAAGTTTATTATAATTTCCCTTTTATTTTTACGTATTTTTGCCTATACCAACTCGCGCCGCGGCGGTCTTTATAATTTCTTGCCCCAAGTAATCGCCTTCGATATGCCTTCGTCTTCGACGGAAACGGAAACGCAGCCAAAATGCGACGCCCTGCAGTCGGTCCTGGGCCTC
>JAEIIU010049869.1:0-16698 GCA_018874675.1 Drosophila baimaii
CTCGGCCTTGTCAGCCGCATCATTCACTGTGGGAGGGGTCTGGGAGGAACGGGGACGTTCGGCCATGTCCTGTCTTTTTCCTGTCGTCAGTTCTTGCTCTTGCTTTTGCCCATGGGATCGGCGTTGAAGCAGCGCTGATAGTATTCAGCCACCATGCTGCGTTCGGCTTCATCGCACTTGTTCAGGAACGTCACGCGGAAGGCGAAAGCCAGATCACCGAAAATGCGCAGGTTTTCAGCCCAGGCGATGACCGTGCGGGGGGACATGACAGTGGAAATGTCACCCGCCATGAAGCCGGATCGCGTCAGGCCAGCCAGAGCGACCATGTTGTCGATGGTCTGGCGCATTTTCTTGTCGTCGTCGGCGATACTCAGCTTGGAGGTGACGATCGCCACTTCCTGCTCGTGCGGCAGGTAGTTCAGGGAGGTGACGATGTTCCAGCGGTCCATCTGTCCCTGATTGATCTGCTGCGTGCCGTGATACAGGCCGGTCGTGTCACCGAGGCCGACCGTGTTGGCGGTGGCGAACAGGCGGAAGAACGGGTTGGGGCGGATGACGCGGTTCTGGTCGAGCAGGGTGAGATTGCCGTCCACTTCCAGCACGCGCTGGATGACAAACATCACGTCCGGACGCCCTGCATCGTATTCGTCGAACACGAGAGCGCATGGGTGCTGAAGGCACCATGGCAGCAGACCTTCACGGAATTCCGTCACCTGCTGGCCGTCTTTCAGGACGATGGCGTCCTTGCCGATCAGATCGATACGCGAGACGTGGCTGTCGAGGTTGATACGGACGCACGGCCAGTTCAGGCGCGCGGCGATCTGTTCGACGTGGGAGGACTTACCGGTGCCGTGGAAGCCCTGCACCATCACGCGACGGTTGAACGCGAACCCCGCCAGAATCGCGAGCGTCGTGTCGTGATCGAACCGATAGCTGGTGTCGATTTCAGGCACATGCTCGGTGCGGATCGAGAAGGCGGGAACCTTGATGTCGCTGTCAATTCCGAAAACCTCACGCGCCGAGACCTCAAGGTCGGGAACCGAGATCGCAGATGTTGGTATCAGGTCAGCAGACTCAGCGCTCATGATGCATCCGTTCGTTAATGTTCAGAGTGACCCTGCCACGATCAGGCAGATTTTTCGAGGTCACTCTCAATGTTGGAGGTGAAATGCGTGCGAAGGGTTGAGTAAGCCACATTGATGACTTTCAGGCGCTCTTCGGCATGTGGATCACCATGATTGGTGTCCGGGTGGTGCTTCTTGGCAAGAGCCTTGTAGCGCGTTTTGACCTCGTCGAGAGAGACGGGCCAACGCAGCCCCATCGTAGCAAGCGGTTCGCGCAGGGGTTCCGGCGTTTTAGGTTCGCGGGACTGACGGTGGCGACGGGCGCGATCGGCACGGGAGGCGTTGAGGATATCGAGGGGATCGAGCACATCCTCCTCATTGAAGCCTTTCTGGCCGATATGTCCGATTTTCCATGAGGGACGATCCCAGGACATGTCAGCCCGCAGATGAGCTTCAATCTGCGCCGAACTCATGCCTTTATAATAGTCCCACCGAGCGTTGTACTCGCGAACGTGCTGAAGACAGAACCAGAAATATTCGTTCAGACTATCGCGGGATCTGGGCGCACGATAGCCGGCCTCCTGCTCGCAGCCGGGGGCGTCGCAACATTGCCTCGGGGCATCCGGATCGGGATCAAATGCCCGATGACGTGTGTTTCGTCTGCTCATGCAGCCTGTTATGTGTGCCACGATGGTCCGGATGCAAGAGGCTTGTTGACGGAGAGTGACATGCAGAAGGCGGGAGATTAAGGCGATGGCTGGTATTGCAACGGGTCCACGGGCTCAGCGCGTGATGGAACTTCTGCAGGAGAAGCTCGCTCCGGTTCGTATGGAGATCATCGACGAGAGCGACAGGCATGCGCATCACATCGCACGTCCACGCGGGCCGCAGGAGGGCGCATCGGAAACTCATTTTCGACTGACGGTTGTGAGCGACGCCTTTTCAGGCCTTTCGCGCGTTGCCCGGTCGCGTCTTGTTCACAAATATCTCGACTCTGAGTTTGCTGACGGACTGCATGCGCTGGCGCTGACATTGAACACGCCGGCTGAGGTGGCGGCATGATGCGGACGCTCTCCCGCAGAAGTGCGCTGCTGTCCGGACTGGCGCTGGCGGCCTGTTCCCAGACACCAGGCTTCACCCTGACGACTCAGGATCAGCAGGATGTCGCTCGTGTAGAGGACTACCTAAATGGTCTGACCACCCTGCAAAGTTGGTTCGTGCAAACCTGGCCTGACGGAAGCCGTGGCTCAGGGACGCTCAATTATGAACCCGGGCGGCTGAGCCTGGATTACAGCAATCCGAGGGGGATGACGCTTACAGCGGGCGACGGCCACCTTGTCCTCAATAACCCCCAGACAGGCGCCGTGACACGCATGGGCCTTTCACACACACCCCTGGGGCTGCTGCTTGCGCGTCCGGTCCATATGCAGGGGGCGGTCACAGTGACGGCTGTGAGGCGTGGACCTGCGACTCTTCAGGTGTCTATCGCCAGAACAGGTCGGCTGTCAGATGGTCTGCTGACATTGCGTTTCAGGGATGATGGAGCAAAACTGGCATTGTCTGGTCTGGTTATTGTGGATGACCGGCAGCATGTGATCACTCTGGATTTTTCCGAATAATATTTGAAAAATGCGAACTTAATTAATTCGTTGTTTATAATTAAATTTATATTTTGGCAGGCTGTTTGTTTCACGGAATGCAGTCTTGTTCAGAAAAAAACTCTTTCGCCAATTTATTTCAAACCAGACTGGCGGCGTTATTATTTTTACCGCGTTGGGTTCTCTGATTATCTTAACCGCAGTCGCTGCTGCGGTCGACTATTCTCAGATGGTCGCTATCAAGGCAAGGTTGCAGACTTTCTCTGACACTGCAGCTTTGTCGGCTACGAAAAGCGCAAGTAATTACATGTTCAGTCATTTGAATGACAGTAGCGCAGAAACGACAGCTCAGCAGATTGCCGAAACCACGGCCCTACAGTCTGTTATGCAGAATGCTCAGACTGCCGGCATTTCGCCTGTTCCAGCCGTTACAGTTCAGTATATTCCTGCATCCTCCGTTTCAGGAGCGGTCTCGGTTTCTCTTTCTTATACGCCCAGACTGTTGATTTCAAATATACTTAACTATTCAAGTGGGCCAATAACAGTCAAATCCACAGCGGCGATGGATGAAGGGGAGTCTTATTTTCAGATTGTTTTTGTAGTGGATATATCCAATTCCATGGCAATTGGAGGAGATCCCACAGCTATATCCACTTTGGAGAATGGAAGCAGTCAATGCGTATTTGCCTGCCATGATCCGAATGGTTACGGGGTTTCTACCGAGTCCTGTTACGCTACTGGCGCACGTAAATCATCTTCAAGACAATGGCCTTGTGATATGCGTGCCTACGCAAAGCAGCAGGGCATAAATCTCAAAATAGACTACGTTAATCAAGCCCTTGAAGAATTTATGGAAAACATGTCTGAATATTCTTCAAAATATCCTGATAAAATTACAGTTTCAATCAATACGATAGGCACAAATTTCAATCAGATTCTTAGTTCAACATCAGACATGACCGCAGCAATGAATGCTGCATCATCTATCGATATTGAAAATGCTACCCAATGGTCGAATGCAAATAACAGTGGATCCGCGCCTTATGATTTCAAGGATTACAACTATGGATATACAAATACATCTGATTATCTGAACAAATCCCTTTCTCTTATTACAAATATAGGGGACGGGTCATCGTCATCAAAACGAAAGACATATGTTGTTTTTCTTTCTGATGGCGCTCAGGATGTGTGGGATGGGTATACCAACATATATGAGGATCCGAACACGCGCTATCGTGTTGTAAATGTCGATTACAGTGCAGCGTGTCAGAATATAAAACAAAGTGGGATAAGATTATTTTCTGTCTGGGCAACATATTATTCAATCAATGACTCTCTGATAAATCCGCTATTGGGGACGGGGGCAGGCTCAATGCAGGGAGCCATGCAGGCCTGCGCATCGGCCGATGAGGATTTCTTCGAGGCTGATGACGGTCCGGCCATTCAAACTGCGATTACCTCCATATTCAGTTCTATTATGAGCGATGTTTCCTTGAGACTGATTGGAAATAATCAGAATTGAGTCTTTTTAGAATGGTCCATATCCCATTCTAATCCGCAGTGAGAATTGGAGTGAATTGATCGGCCACAAGAGGCGTGATTCAGGAAGCCTTCCATAGACGAGTTGTTGTAAATCGCCTCAAGGTCGCCCTGGGACTGTTCCTTAGTTGATCAATCCTTTTTCTTTTTTCTCCCGCTCGGCATTTACGCTGAACTTTTGGTAAATCCCCAATGCCGCCACCATACCTGTGGCTACAACCAGGAGTGCCGCTGGATAGAGAATATCTTTCGGTTGCTCACCACTTCTTTCGAAAAAACCGACAAGTCCTTCAATAAACACTGCAATAATGATCGTCGTCATGAATTTCGTAAAACTATCCCGTGCTTCAGACTGGGATTACTTTCCTTTGGGACGCAGGACCTCTTCTTCAATGAAATATTTAGCAACATCAAAAACAGCTATGGAAATCACGACATAACTGATCGCTCGAACAATCTCTGTTCGGCCATCGTTAAATGACAACATAAACGCAGATGTCAGTCCAATTCCCCCAGATATTATCAGGAATAATGCTAATACAATTAAAAAAATAATAGCGAACAGGAAAACAATTATTGATATATTTTTTATTAAATTAATTGCTTTATTCTATTTAAAAATTCCATAGGTAAAAGATTTATATTTCTAGTTTAATTTCTGTATGAAAACTTTAACTTGAACCTATCTCCTGCGCCGCGTTGTCTGCTCATGTGCTTGCTTGGAAGGCCTAGATGCTTTTCACACGAAAACAGCGATGGATGAGCGGACAATCTGTGGCGACTTAATCCGGCCGTGTGCTGGTCTTTCGCGCTGGTATTCCAGAAAGATCCTTTGTCCGCCCCAGTTATCCAGTAATTATTTCGCCATATCTGATAGGCGGTCATCGTCTTGTCAGTGATAGGTTGGTTACCTATGAAACCACCAAAATATCGGTTCATAATAAGCAACCGCGTTGATATTTTTTGATGTGGTACACCTAAACGCGGCAGATTCAGCCAATCACGGATTAACAGGTCAGTCATTTTGTTCCTTACCGATTGGCCTGAGTCAGTAAGGTTTACCGCTTCCCAATAGGTGCGATGTGCAAGGACCGTTGCCTTGTCCTTGTCTGGTGTTTTTAAACTGATTCTTATCTGACCATGACCGGGAAGTGAAAACCGCATGGGCCAGTTCCGGGTGCGAGTAGGCATAAACAAACTGAATGACTGAACAGCTGTACAGCTGTAGCTTGCCAAATGTGTTAGCACTGTGCTTTTTCAGGTTTTCAGACATACCTAAGTTCTGGATTTCCTTTGGTGGGGAAATCTTGTGAGTAGAACTATGCTAGGCGTCGAAAGTGGATATGTCCCTAAAATGAATAGAACATAAAACCACTCAAGTTATTGATTTGTAATAAAAAATTGGCGCGCCCTAATGGATTCGAACCATTGACCCACAGCTTAGAAGGCTGTTGCTCTATCCAACTGAGCTAAGGGCGCGCAGAACCGCCTTGAGGACCGGTAGGCGTTTTATCCGTTGTTCCAGCAGAAAAAACAAGTGCCGTTGAAGAACTTCAGTGCGTCCAGTTCTGGATACGGTTCACCGCGAAATTATCCGCATAAACCTTGGGAACGCGAATACGCTCGACCTCCGGTTCAACTGCATATGGGATAGCGTGACGACGAGCGTAAGCCTCGGCTTCTTCGAGACTTGCAAACTTCAGTCGAACTTGTGCTTTTGTATCGCTGCTTCCGGTCCATCCCATAAGAGGGGTTGGACGGTGGGGGGCGGACTGGCCGTATTCGAAAATCCAGCTGCGGGCACCGTAAAGCCCGGACTGTCCTGCACTTTTAGGCTGTTTGTAAATTCTTGCAGTCATTACTCGCCACTCCGTTGCTTTCAACGAGACCGTGTCGAAAAGTGGTCGGGGCGCCCGGACTCGAACCGGGGGCCTCCTGTACCCAAAACAGGCGCGCTACCAGGCTGCGCCACGCCCCGAACCTGCGGCGGAACCTATGTGCAGAGAGAGGTTCTGGCAAGCCCCAATCGGCTCAAAGCGTTACGCAAATTATCGTCAGACTGGGAAAGAGCAGTCTCAGCCGCCTTTTTATCGGCTCCAAGCGCCATCAGAACGGCTGATTTTACATGGCCTTCTGTCTGTTCGAGCGCGATTCGGGCGTTTTCTTCGCTGCAATCCGTGAGGTTGATGACCATGCGGACAGCACGTTCACGCAATTTGGCGTTGCGGCTCCGCATATCCACCATCCGCGCCCTGTAAACGCGCCCCAGACCGGTCATGAGAGAAGTTGACAGCAGATTGAGAACAATCTTCTGCGCCGTTCCAGCCTTCATGCGTGTTGAACCTGCAATCGGCTCGGCTCCGGTGCCAACGAAAACAGCATGTTCTGCAGCAAGCAGGAGAGCCGTCTCCGGCACATTGGCAATGCCCACGGTCAGGGCGCCCGCATTGCGGGCCGCTTTGATACAGGCGACGGTGTAGGGCGTCTTCCCGCTTGCCGCGATCCCGACCACGACATCATTGGCGGTCAACTGAAGTGCCTCGATTTCAACACAGCCCGCCGACGCATCATCTTCAGCATTTTCGACAGCGTTGAGCAGAGCCTCCCGGCCTCCTGCTATGAGAAGGCACATCCGCTCTGGCGGCCAGTTATAGGTCGGCTCGAGTTCCGCTCCGTCCTGCGCGGCCAGACGCCCGGAACTGCCCGCTCCGGCATAAACCAGACGTCCGCCAGCTTTCAGACGGGGCAGGGCGCTTTCAACCGCCGCGGTCAGAGCGGGCAGGGCAGATGACACGACCGCTGCCGCTGCAAGCTGGGATTGCCAGAGCGCCGTCAGCTGTGTCGCGACAGGCCATGTGTCGTAATCCAGAAAAGCCGGATCAGCGTTTTCCGTAGCGGGCAGGGACGCGGTCATGAGGCTTCAGTTCCCGTTCGTCGCTTTTTTGGCGAGAGGCGCGATGAACAGGGGAGCCGTATCCCACGGAAAGAGCACCCACGTGTCCTGCGGCACTTCCATGACGAACAGATCGGTCAGAGGCTTGCCCGTCGGTTTGGCGTAGAGACAGGCGAACAGCGCTTTCGGGAGACGCTCACGGACGACGCGCGCGGTAATGCCGGAATCGACCAGATCATCCACCACAAGAAAACCTTCGCCGTCTCCGGCAGCCTGCGGATCCTTGATTATTTTTGGAGTGCCTTTTGATTCTTCATCATAGGTAACAACGGAAATTGACTCGATCAGACGGCAGTCGAGTTCCCGGGCGAGGATGGCGGCAGGAATCAGACCGCCCCGGGTAATGGCGACAATGCCCTTGAACGGCTCTTTCGACATCAGGGTTTCCGCCAGAGTGCGGGCATCACGGTGAAGCTGGTCCCAGGTCACTGTTGCATAAGTCGTCGCCATCGCACCGCGTCTCCATTGATCTCAGTCTGTGCGCCGCTGGCTCGTTAAAGGCTTATGGCGGCGTAACGATTGTATTGCCTCCAGCAACCCGTCTTGGCAACGTGACCAGCAGGGTGGTGTCAGCGGAATAATCACCTGCTAGAGACAGCTTCATGTCAGCGACTGAAACCACCGTTCCTCCATCTCCCGACCCCACTCTGTTACGGCAACCGGGACTGATCAGCTGTCTGGTCGGTCGCAATCTCTCCGCCTTCTCCTCGCAGGTGCAGGCGGTTGCGGTCGCCTGGCAGATCTATTCCCTGACGCACAGTTCAGCCTCGCTGGGGTTTGTGGGGCTGGCCCAGTTTCTGCCCATGATGCTGCTGACACTGCCTGCAGGACATGTGGCGGATCAGTTCAATCGCCGCCGGATCGTGATCACCTGTCAGGTGGTTGAGGCGCTCGCTGCGTGCGGTATGGCGATTGCTTCATGGCAGCATCTGATCGGACCGTGGGCGCTCTATCTGCTGGTGGCGCTGTTCGGCGCCTGCCGCGCCTTCGAGATGCCTGCACAACAGACATTTCTTCCCGCCATTGTTCCGGCTTCGCTGTTTCCACGGGCGGCGGCCTTATCGTCATCGCTGTTTCAGGTGGCCTGCATCGCCGGTCCTTCTCTGGGCGGCGTGCTATACGGCTTTGGCGCTGATACTTGCTATGCATTGTGCTGCATCGGCTTTGCGTCGTCGGCTCTGGCGACAGCATCAATTACCATGCGCTTTCCGGAGCGTCGGCGTCAGCCGATCACGCTGGAATCCGTGATGGGGGGCATCGCCTTCCTGCGCAGACAGCGGCCCATGCTTGGCGCCATCTCGCTGGATCTTTTCGCTGTGCTGCTTGGCGGCGCGACGGCGCTTCTACCGGTCTATGCCGACGACATCCTGCATGCCGGACCTATAGCGCTTGGCCTGCTCAGAGCCGGTCCCGCCATGGGAGCCGTTCTGATGGCGGTCATCATGACGCGCTGGCCCATCCGGAAGAACGCCGGAAAGATCATGTTCCTGTCGGTGGCCATATTCGGGTTGGCGACGATTGTTTTCGGCGTGTCCCGCTCGATCCCGCTCTCCATTCTGGCCCTGATGGTGCTGGGCGCTGCGGATGTGATCAGCGTGATGGTGCGGGGCGCGCTGATTCAGCTTGGCACCCCCGATGAAATGCGCGGGCGCGTCTCTGCGGTGAACATGCTGTTCATCGGCTCCTCCAATCAGCTTGGCGAGTTCGAGAGCGGTATGCTGGCGGCCTGTGTGGGCGCAGTGCCCGCCGTGGTGATCGGCGGCATCGGCACGCTGGTGGTGACGGGCTTGTGGATGCGTCTTTTTCCGGGACTGCGCGAACTGGATCGGCTCGATGATATCAAGCCCGCCACCTGAACCGCGAGGCGCGGTGCTCGCCGTCTGTCGCAATCCCACCGACGGACGGTTTCTGCTGGTCCGGCGCGCCAATCCTCCCGATGCGGGCCTGTGGGGGTTCCCCGGCGGGCGTATCGAGCCGGGTGAGACTCTTCTGACCGCAGCCAGTCGTGAGCTTCTGGAAGAAACCGGTGTCAGCGCCAAGGGAATGAGTGTGCTGACGGCATTTGATTCGATCCATCTGGATGGGAACGATTGTCTGCTGTTCCACTATGTCATTGTCGCAGTGCGGTGCGATCTGAAACACTCTCTGGTTACACCGGAGCCCGTCGCCGCTGATGATGCTCTTGAGGCGGGATGGTTCAGTCTGGACGCAATCAGCGGGTTGGGGGCGCAGGCCAGCACAGGCGTCTTCACTCTGGCGCGGCAAGCAGAGGAAGCTGCTCGAAGTTCCTGACCTTGCGCTTCTTTGCGGGGTTGTCTATCGCGCAGGCATGAACAGCACAGAACGGCCGGACGACGGGAGGAAGCCTCCCGTGACGTCAGAACCGATAGGGCCTGCAGAGCCCATCACGGACGAGCCTCATGTTGCAGCAGAACTTGCGGCGCGTGGTGACGTGCCGGTCATGGATCTGCGGCCTGAGCGCGGAACCGCCCGCATCGTTCACGCGCTGAGCGATCTGCTCGGCAGTCTCCGGCTGTTCCGCCTCGGCTGGACGCTGGGCTGGCTTGATATAAAAATGCGGTATCGCGGCTCGTTGCTGGGGCCATTCTGGGTCACCATTTCCACAGCCATTCTTGTTGCGGCCATGGGCGTGCTCTACGCCACGCTTCTGCATACGGACCTCAAGGCTTACCTGCCGTTCCTGTGCTTTTCTCTTGTGCTATGGGCGTATCTGAGCGGAATCGTTACGGATGGATGCTGCGCATTTACCAGCACCGTCAATCTGATCCACTCGATCAGAATGCCGTTCACGGTGCATATCATGCGGGTGATGGTCAGGAATTTTCTGACTTTTCTGCACAGTGTCGGTGTCATTGTGGTGCTGTTCGCTGTCTTTGGTGTCGTGCCGACGCTCAACTGGTCGCTGCCCACAGGTGTGTTGCTGTGGTTTGCTGATCTCTATGCGCTCACTCTGCTGCTGGGCGTGCTGGGCGCGCGCTTCCGGGACATGCCGCCAATTGCCGCCAACGTCCTGCAGATCCTGTTTTTTGTGACGCCGATCCTCTGGAAACCCGATCTTATTTATATGGGGCGGCAGTACATGCTGCTCGACCCCTGTTATCCGCTGATTGAGATCGTGCGCGGACCATTCATGGGCACACCGGTAAGGCCGTCGATCTGGCTGATGGCCGTAGCCTACAGTGTTGTTCTCTGGTGTGTTTCCTTTCTGTTGTTCGCCCGCCTGCGCGGTCGTCTGGCTTACTGGGTGTAGACGATATGGCTGGAATTGACGTTTCGAACCTGTCCATCTCCTTTCCGCTCTATCACGGCGATGCACGCAGTCTGAAAAAGACCATGAAGGGCGCTCTGAAGGGCAAAACGCCTTCGAGCCGCTTCTCCCGTGACGATCGCAACCGGATCATGGTGCAGGCTCTGGCCGACATCAATTTCTCCCTGAAGCCCGGCGAGCGTCTTGGGCTGATCGGACGGAACGGAGCGGGCAAGACAACGCTCCTGCGGGCGCTGAGCGGGATTTATGAGCCTGTTGAAGGACGTGTGCTTGTGCAGGGGCGGGTAGGGACGCTGCTGGATACGTCTCTCGGCATGGACCCGGAGCTTTCGGGGCGGGAGAATATTCGCCTGCGGGGACTGTTTTTCGGATTGTCCGACAAGGCCATCCGGGAGGTCGAGCAGGATGTGGAGACCTTCGCCGATCTGGGCGCTTTCATGGATCTTCCGCTGAAGACCTACAGCTCAGGCATGAGTCTGCGTCTGGCCTTCGGACTGGCGACAGCGATCATGCCGGAAATCCTGATCATGGATGAATGGTTCATGGCGGGAGACGCCACGTTCATACAGCGTGCGGAAGGACGGATCGCAGGATTGGTCGAAGGCGCTGAAATTCTGGTTATTTCCAGCCATATGCCATCCATTGTCGAGAAATGGTGCACGCGCGTGCTCTGGATGGAGCAGGGGAAAATCGTGATGGATGGTAGCCCTGCGGATGTGCTGCCGGTCTATCTGGATGCGGGGAGTTAGAAGCCGCACGTTCTTTCAGGAGCTGAGTGCTTCTGTTTTGTAGTGGACCGATTTTGTCGACTGACAGTATCCGGGCAACCTTTTCCTGAAAAACGATTGTTGCCCGGAGTAGAAAACTATTCTGCGGAACTGGCCAACGGCCCCAGTGCAGCCCGCACACCGAATTCTCCCGGCAGGGAGCCATGAGGGAAAAGCACATTGACGTGGCCCATCTTGCGACCGGGCCGCGCTTCCCGTTTGCCGTAAAGATGCGGAATCAGGCCCTGCGTTCCGACGATTTCAGGCCACAAATCCATGTCATCCGGTCCCACAAGATTTTTCATGACCGCATCCGAGTGCCGCACAGGTTCCGGCAAGGGTAGCCCTGTCACAGCGCGCACGTGCATCTCAAACTGGTCACAGGGACAGGCATCCATTGTCCAGTGGCCGGAATTATGGGGGCGAGGGGCGATTTCGTTGACGAGCAGTTCTCCCTTGCGGCCAACAAACATCTCGACGCCCAGAATTCCGATGAGATCCAGACCTTCCGCAATACGACAGGCGATTTTGCCCGCCTCGACTGCCAGTTCCTCGCTGATACGGGCGGGCGCGAGGCTGAGGTCCAGAATCCCGGAGACATGGCGGTTTTCAGTAGCCGAAAATGTGCGCGTGGTACCATCGACACTACGTGCGACCATGACGCTGATTTCCATGGCGAAATCGACCATCCCTTCCGCCACCAGCGGTTTGGGAGAGAGGGTTTCCAGAGCCTCGTCCAGTTGCTCGGCGTTATGGACGCGAAACTGCCCCTTGCCGTCATAACCCATGCGGGTCGTTTTCAGGATGAAGGGATAACCAACCGTTTCGGCGGCGTGCGCAAGGCTTGCCGCGTCAGTAACAATTTTCCAGGGCGCCACCGGAATGCCGATGGAACCGAGGAAGGTCTTTTCCTGTTCACGGTCCTGACTGATCCGGAGAATGGCGCCGGAGGGGCGGACGGGCTTGAGGTCTGACAGCAGATCAAGCCCGTTTGCCGAGACGTTCTCAAACTCGAACGTCACGACGTCAACAGCCGCTGCAAAACGCCTCAGAACATCCGGGTCATTGAAGGAGCCAATGGTGGCGTCATGAGAGACCTGAAGCCCCGGCTCATCTTCACGCTGCGCAAGAATGTGCGAACGGAAACCGAGGCGGGCGGCGGCCATGGCGGACATGCGGCCGAGTTGGCCGCCACCCACAATACCGAGAACCGAGTTGGGAGGCAGAAAGTCGTTCTTACTGTTCAGGTTCATCGCGTACCGAGGCAGTCTGAAGGGCGCGCCATGTATCGAGCCGGGCTGCGAGTTCCGCATCCGAGATGGCGAGGATGGAGGAGGCGAGCAGGGCGGCGTTGATGGCCCCCGCCTTGCCGATCGCCAGAGTGCCGACCGGTATGCCGCCGGGCATCTGGACAATGGAAAGCAGGCTGTCCATGCCTTTCAGCGTCCTGGATTCAACGGGCACTCCCAGAACCGGCAGTCGTGTCCACGCAGCACACATGCCCGGCAGATGGGCAGCGCCGCCTGCTCCGGCAATGATGACTGACAGACCACGGTCTGTGGCCGTGCGGGCATATTCCGCCAGACGGTCAGGAGTCCGGTGCGCCGAGACGATCTTTGTCTCATACGGAACTTCCAGAGCATCCAGAGTCAGCGTGGCATGCTGCATGGTTTCCCAGTCCGACTGGCTTCCCATGATGATTCCGACGCGCGGCGCTTCCGATTCCTGCTTTACAGCATCATCCGCTGCCGCTTCGGGCTGGTTTTCAATATTATCCATGATCTCTCAAATCTCGGAACCTGATCAGACCATTGCTGTTACGCAATGTTATCCGGAATAAGATGACTCTCGATCCACGCAATCTCATCCTTGAGGAGGAGTTTGCGTTTCTTCAGCCTCTGAAGCTGGAGATGATCCATCGGTTCGTGAACCAGACGGTCAATGACCGTATCCAGATCACGATGTTCGCTCCGCAGTTCATGAAGTCTGCGCAGCATACTTTCCCGATCACTCAGCATCGCACCTCCGGCATTCTCGTCCAGTGATATTCATCACGAACACCCGCTTTACACATCCGTGAGACCATCAGCCCTGATCTTTGTCACGTTAAGCCAACGGATTGTCTTACACCAGAGGCCAGAATCTTCTTCCGAGGGAAGAATGCGGATCAGGATAAAAATAAACTGCGCAACATGAGCAATTTTTCATGTCAGATTGGTGACAGACAGCGCTAGCATCGACGTGTTGCAACTATCCAATCGGAGAGTGAAACAATGAGCAAGCAGTCACGCCTTGAGAGCCTCAGCCGTCGGCACTCTGTCCTCGATGCAAAAATCCACGACGAAGGACATCGCCCCATGCCGGATCAGCATGTACTGATGCGCCTTAAATTGCAGAAACTCACGCTCAAGGAGGAAATGGATCGTGTCAGGGCCATGTCCTGACGTGATGACTTGCGGCAGGCTGCGTCCGTGAAGTCAGACGCAGCCTGCGATATTTCTCAGTCTTCGCTTTCGATCGGCATGGGCTGGGGCACTTCCTGCCCTTCACGCGTCAGACGTTCATTGGCGGCCGCGACGGCAGCGTTGAGATCCATCTGGCTGCACAGGCCGAGTGTCACCGGGTCACGTGGCTTGATGTTCTGGCTGTTCCAGTGCTGGCGGTCACGAACCTTGGCGATGGTGTCCTTGGTTGTGCCGAGCAGCTTGGCGATCTGCTGATCCTGAATCTGCGGGAAGTTGCGCAGAAGAAAAGCGATACCGTCCGGGCGGTCATTGCGGCGGGCGACAGGTGTGTAACGCGCGCCTTTGGCGCGACGCTTCACAGGATTGACCGTCGAAAGAATTTTCAGTTTTGCGTTCGGATCCGCCTCACACCGGCTGATTTCTTCCGCTGTGACCTGACGGTTGGCGACCGGGTCATATCCGACGATTCCCTGCGCAACTTCACCATCAGCGATGGCCTGCACTTCCAGAGGATGCATGCCGCAGAATTCAGCAACCTGCGTGAAGGTCAGAGCCGTCTTTTCGATCAGCCAGACGGCCGTCGCTTTGGGCATAAGAGGAAGCGTGCTCATCATCGATCCTGTTGCTGCGTGGTCTCTTGGCGCTCACGCAGGCACCGGGATCGGTTTGTACGGGCGAGGACCTCGCCGGCCCGTCCCTGCGTGCCTGCCGGCGCGCTGTTATGTACGGTAATGGCCGCCGCTTGCGATGGGGTCAAGCGAAAATCGTCGACCGGGCCTGACAGGACGACAGCCCAGACGTTCAGTCGAAAAAGAAAAACCCTGCGACCGGGCTACGGTGCAGGGTTTTTCCGGCTTGTCCGTGAAAAGAAAAGTTCTTTTCACGGTTATCCTTTTCTCAGGAGGCGCGCTTGCCAATGCCAGCAAAGCGCTTGTTGAACTTGGCCACCTGACCTCCGCTGTCGATCATGCGCTGGACACCTGTCCATGCCGGATGAGACTTCGGATCGATATCAAGACGCAGGGTATCACCAGCGGAACCCATGCACGAATACGTTTTGTATTCGGTGCCGTCGGTCATGATGATGTTGACCTCGTGATAGTCGGGGTGAATGTTCTGTTTCATTTCAACGCTCTCTAAGAAAAAGTTCCCGATGCCGACCGGGAGTGGATCGCGCACGTATAGGCGGATCAGGCAGGGATGGCAACGAAGAAAGCGGGGAAAACTGGCAATTTCTGCGCACGGTCGAGGCTACTCAGCCTGAAAGCTCTTTAATGGATTTTTTACTTGATGTGCTCCAAAACCAATTCCCTAGCCTATTTGTTGCCATAAGGTTAATCTATTGTTGTAAATCTACGCAGACAGTCGGTAAGACAGGCTACATAATTTTTTAGAGGATCTCATGGCAGACAAGAAACTTGCTGTGCATACACCCGGTTGGGTCAATGACTTCAAAGCATTTATTATGCGGGGCAATGTCGTTGATATGGCCGTGGGTGTCATCATCGGTGCAGCCTTTACGGCGATTGTGAACAGTCTCGTCAAGGACGTGTTCAACCCGGTGCTTGGTCTGGCCACAGGCGGCATTGATTTCAGCAATCTGTTCGTGACGCTTAAAGGTCCTGTCGAGCCGACACTGGATGCAGCGCAGAAAGCTGGTGCGGTCACACTCAACTACGGTGTCTTCATCAACGCTGTTATCCAGTTCCTGATCGTCGCCATTGTCATCTTCTGGATGGTGCGCCTTCTGTCCAAGCTGCACACGAAGCAGGCTGAAGAGCCAGCCGCTCCGCCTGCACCGACCAAAAGCGAACTCCTGCTGCAGGATATCCGCGACGCGATTGTTCATCAGCAGACACACAGCTGATACTGCCTGTCCGTATGAAACTGCCGAAAAGAGGAGCCTAGGCTCCTCTTTTTTTGTCTGCGGCTTTGGATGGTGAATGAAGTTGTTTTGCTCATAACAGGATCTGACTATTACGCAGGGGCAGTATTTCATGAAAATGCTTTGGAAAATGGAAAAATTTTATGATCTCCGAAGAACGGGAAGTTCGTCCTGCCGACCAGACAGACACGGAGAGTGATGTGTCGCTATATCCCAAAGAAAAAGATGGAAGCAAACGGGTTCGCGTAAAGGTTTCAGCCTCTTTAAGGAAAATCACGGATGTTAGAGGAAATGCTGCCTGGTTCAGGAATAAAACCCTGTCCCTTAAAGAGGCTGCGATCATCAGAAAATATTGGCCCTACATTGAAGCGGCGATTTCGAAAATTGCTGGCTCGGCGGCCTTTGAAATTATCGCGGACGAACTGATCATTGCGAAAATAGCCAATATTGTCATTGATCATCTGCCCCTGCATATGCGGCTTATCCTGCGAAGGACGGGCATGGACCGGATTCTTGTCGCAGCACTGTCCAAAGTAAAGAAACAGATTATTCAGAAAATTTCCGTTCTGCGTGCAGAAAAGCTTGCGAAAGATGGGAAGCCAACTGTGAAGGAGCATGTTGATGGAGATAAAGAAAAAACCGAACAATAGCTGTTTTTCTCAGTCAAAATTTATTTTGTGTCGTGAAGGTTTGTTCTGAAAAAGAGAAATGGACAGGCGCGACAACAGGGCGACGATGCTTAGGCTCAGGACCCATTGATATGAGCGGCATGATGTGATTCAGGCTCCCTGAGGAGACTGAAAATGAGCGACCTGTATTGGCTGACGGATGAACAGATGGAGCGTCTGCGGCCGTTCTTTCCCAAGAGCCACGGTAAACCCCGCGTCGATGATCGCCGTGTGTTGAGCGGCATCATTTTTGTGAACCGCAATGGCCTGCGCTGGCGTGATGCGCCCCGGGAATACGGTCCACACAAGACGCTCTACAACCGCTGGAAGCGCTGGGGTGCCATGGGGATCTTCATCCGCATGATGGATGGACTGGCTGCTGGAAAGGCAGAGCCTCAGACGATCATGATTGATGCGACCTATCTCAAGGCCCATCGTACGGCTTCGAGCCTGCGGTTAAAAAAGGG
>JAEIIU010049872.1:0-66825 GCA_018874675.1 Drosophila baimaii
TTTCTTGTAGATAACAGAGTGTAAAAAAGGCAGTATAAACATCAAATAATTTCAATAGCAAAAACTAAATTGCAAGACTTCTTTATGTGAGGACTAACTTTTGAGCACTTTCACTTCATTCTAAAAGCCGACGAGCTTCTATAACTTATTGCTTACTAAAATAGTTTAATTAGCATACTATAAAAATGTTAATTTAAGTTGCATAACTTCGACATTAAGTTGGATGTTTCACACATTTTTAAAATAATTATCCTACTTAGCTTAACACTAGCTCGTGGACTATTGGGAAAAACTTTCCCATTAGCTTGATGCATTCGCTGGCTATATCTCAGAAAATTCTCTACGCAGGACTTACCTTTGGAAACTTTGGGATCTAGGATGTGCTGGTAATCGGGATTAACTGTTTGTCGGGAGGCCCGCTCGCACTCTTGACACTCTTGGCACACACACACACTTGTTGCCCGGGCGAATGTGAAATGGTTCTGGGCGAATGTTTGCCGAAACATCCTGTTTTATACGCTGTCCTTTTGTGGCAACAATGGCAACAGTGACGCCAAACCTCTGCCGCTGCCACTGCCACTGCTGCTGCTGCTGCTGGTGCGGCTCCTCTTCCTGCGGCTGCTGTGTGGGCGCGCGCAACAAGTGCTGCAGCAACATGTTGCCGTACGGACATTGTCTCCTTTGGACGCTTTGCTTTGTGTTACCACTGCAGTTTTTCCGCATGTAAACTGCTAGTCACAGGGCCTTAGATTAGCAGGGAACACACACAAAAAACCTTGACACTGGTCAGTCTGCCTGGCCTGCCTGGCCGCTGATAGGCTTGTTGTGGCGGCTGTCACAGCCGCCTGTCAGCGGGACAAAAGGCTGCATAGAGTCAGTCAGGCATTCATGTTGGCTTATTAGGCGGCAGGCGGCCAACAAAGCAACACTAGTGACGTGGCAACATTTCGTCGCCAGTTTGCTGGCCACTCGAGCACCAAATTGTATGCAAATCGCCCACAATTGTTATGTTACGCCCACTTTTAAGCCGCAGAGCAGCAGGAGTAGCAATAACAAGGAGCAGGAGGGGGGGGGGGGCATCCTGTCCGGGCACGTCCAATTAGCCGGCGGCAAGTGGATCGACTACGTGTCCGTATGCGTTATAATTTGCCCTTGCCGTCGCGGCCAGGCGCTTATGGCGCTTTATGGCCCTGTAACCTGTAACGGGATACATTGTGGCGCCTCTGGCGTCTCATCATCACCCATGCCACCCAGGCCCCAATCCATGCCCCATCTCCGCCAGCTTCTTTTCGAGAGCCTCGCCTCTTGGGTGGGGCTGCGAAACTGTTCAAAGGCGGAAGTCTGTAATTACGGCCCCGGCAAAAGGCCAAAGTTTTGAAGAGACGAAGACCAGTCTCGGACGGACTGTGGCGTTCCCCCATCAATGGGGGGCCACCAGCACGCATGACTGGGCAGAAATGTGTCAGTTTGCCAAGTCACTCATACTCGACTTGGCTTGTTGTCGCCAAGTTTATTGTGTCGGATGCGCTCTTAACGATCGCCCAAAATCAATACGAACACGTTCGATAATATCGTCCATTGGCGCTGGGCTTCATTTGCATAAATAGCCGAGAAACAGCTGAGAAAGATGAGATGTGATGAGGCCAGCTCAAGTTCAAAGCGGTTTGGGTTTGTTGACCAGGCCAACACTCACTCGAGACGTGTGCCAGTCGCCCAGTTACAAATGGTTGGCGCATTTTAAAAGAGTCTACCAAAGTCATAACCCATTGATTATGCCACAAAGCATTATGATCTTGGCTTAGCTGGTTCTGTTGTTCCTTCTAGACTCTATAAATCTATGGTTATGTGATTAAAAAAACACCTTTGTCATGCTAAATTTTGGAATTTAAAACCATTTCTATTCTTCTTGCTAAGCGATTTGGTTTAATTTGTAATCAGTAGTCAAAGTTTAGGGATATTTCCACAGGGAATATGATATTCTTTCCATAGATCCATCTAGGGTGTAGCCATCCTAGATATTCCTAAAAAGGAAACCCTGGCCATAGCCCTGCCCCACGAGGAGGACTATGATCTCTACAAATGATATCATCATTTTTAACATACGTCTCTCACAAAGATGTAGAGCATGGGGTCACGCGAGATGGTCAGAGGTCACATAGTCGGCTGATACTGCTCCTCCTCCTTCATTCCACCTCCACTTTTATCTTGGCCAGTCGGTTTTCCATTAGTCAGATTAGCCGCAGCCCTGGCAAAAAATAAAGCCAGCCAATAAAATAACTGCTGCTGCTGCGACGATGTTTCGATGTCAATGCCATTGCCAAATTGTCGCTAGCTCCTCTTTCTGGCCATGCTTCTCCGCTGCTGCTGCTGCGGCTACCGCTTCGAATTCAAATCCATCGGCTGGCCAACAACTGTAACTAACAAGGTCCCACTACTTCTAATTAATGACCAGCGCGCAATGGGGATTTATGTGTGTCATAAAGCAGGCTTACTCTGCCACTTTTCACCGTTACACCCACCCACCCATTCGCCGATCCGGTTCGGTGGCATTAATGGCAGGGCAGCTTGCTTGATTTCCCTAATGCGGGTGCACAGTGCGTATGCGCAATTGAATTTATTGCTGCCGATTGCACTGGCAGTTGCAGTTGCACTGCCAGTTGCATCACATTCTAAGTGCAGCGTCTACCCGGAGATGTGATGAGCGGGGAGGTTGATCAGGTTGATCCAAGCCACTAAGCGAAGATCGCTTACTTAGCAGCCAAAAGCCGCGAAGTGAGAACGCGTCGCACAGTAGTAGTTCAACCCCTGACCGTTGGGGGTTAAGCGGAGCCAGGCGGGTCCAAGGGGGAACCCCGCTCTATGCAGGCCAGGTTTTCGCCTGGGTTCGTGTGTGTCACTGCTCGAGTCTCGCTCTCGCCCAGCTGCACTGGCTCAGCAGCTAGTTTCCGAGAGATCTCTCGCTGCTGCCGCCGCTGCCTCAGCCCCGCTGCCGATGCGATATTATACATAGTTTGGCCTGAAGTCGTTTTCGTTTTATTTTCCATTAGGTTTGTTTTGAGTTTGCGGGCCTCTTTTCGTTAGTTCCGCAGCCAGGTCCGATCAGTTTGTGTTTAGCATTCGGTGAGCGCGGGTCAGTCAAAAACGTATCTGTGGCTCGAAAACTACTATCTGGATATCTGTGCATCTATCTCCGACTCCCGACCACTGCCTGCGAGAAAAGGGTCCGCCGCTGTTGCCAAGTGAAGGTGCGAAAAAATAGCCAATATGTTTAGCAATTAATTTAAACAGAAGCTCGAAGCGAGCGAGCGTTTAGTGTGCCACTAAAATTAGTTAACAGCAAGCTCCAAGCCCCATCCGATTGATTAAGAGCCAGTCCAAGGCTCTTCGCCCATGTTTATGGATTTATTTTAATGAGCTTAAAATCGATGAAGCGTCGCAGACTCAAGGAGAAGTCCTTGGCTGGTTTGGCTGGTCTGTATCTGCATCTGTGTGGATGGGTTTTGCAACCAAATACCTCTACGACTTCGTGACTATTATTTTTTCTGTGCTTAATGCACTCCTTGATTTTATTATCGCCTCGTTGACATCTGTGCCTGCTCCAAGCCCCAAAACTGGTTAAGCTCCAGGAGAAGAAGAAAAGCCACTCATGCAAACGGCTCCATGGAGCACCACGGAGCAAAAGGCATTTTTTCGGATATTTCCAAATTGGGAAACTGGGAAATTCAGGCTCCACCTGGTCCCCCATTCTTCTTCTCCGGCGAGTGCAGCTGTCGCCAGGCATGCAATCTCGGCGTCAAGTGCTATATAAATTGTGGTTCCCATGACATGGCAGTTATCCGGGAATCGTTTTATCTCTGTTTTGTGTCGAGAAGCCTTAAGGGGCGTTTTGATGCCGAAGTTGATCTCAAAAAATGGCAATAATTGCCGCTCACTGGGAGAGTGTGCTGCCGGGCTGCTGTGCCGCCCAAGATAAGCGGGTCAACGGGCCAAGCTGAGATCTTAGGCAATCTCCCGACCGGGTTATAAACACATGTCTGGTCTGTCCCGGTGCCGTGCCAGATTCCGAATTTCACTTTCGAAAAACAAAAACACGTTCGCTGCCGCAGTCTTTGGTATCACAATGATTTTACGGTCTTTCAGCAATGAACTAGGCTTAATAGCTCCGATCTTGGCCGCAGGCTTTCCATTCTTGTGCCAATGCTAAAGCGATTAGCGCTTTTAATTTGGGCCCGAGACATTCGGCCACTGTTTTTGTTTGGCCATAAAAAGTACACAGGGAAAATGACACAACGTTAGGATGACAAATGACAAATTAGGGAAAAACGTAAAGGAGTTTTAAAAGTTTTAATTTAAGTAGATTTGTTTTTTATTAAAAACATTTTAACTGTAATATATAAATATAAATATTAACTCTATAGTTTTCTTTTTGACAACGTCGTAAACTGTACCTCATATTCGATTTAAAATCGATTTTTTCTTACAAAGGTATCGGAAATTTTTCATGCTCTTAGCGTACAGGAACTTTCCTCTTATTGGCAGCCAAAAATAAACATTTTAAAAGTCTTTAATCCTTTTAATAATAGCTTTTAAATTTGACTAAGTGTTCAGAATATTAATATATTAATATTAATAGCTTATAAGTCATAATAATAAAACGTTTAAGCTGAGTATGTATTTGCAATCCATATTTTATAAAGCTTAAACTTAAGATGCATTTGGAATCAAAATGTTGACTCTCTATCTCCTGCTCTCAATATCTTGATCTTGAATATCTTGATGAACTGCTATAAGGTTATCAAGAATATATAAACTTAATAGAAACAACTTTGCATTTCCTGTAAAACAATTTAATTGTCTAGAAGTTGACTATTAAAAATCAAAACAAAGACCAATCTATCTTCGTTTCCTCCACCAGTTCTAAATTGAAACCCCCTTGTTATGCAATTCACAGACCAGTCTAAACTTTACTGTTTTTCCCCGCAGTGTATAATAAAATTATAGTCGCACTTTGCTGCTTAGTTTTTATGACCAGCCAACGACGGACTCCGGTTTCAGTTTCATTTGTCGCCTCATCATCTCATGGCGCCTGCCCATGATCTGCTCCGCCCGACAGAAGATTATAGGTGCCAGCCAGTCCAGCCTGTTAACCCAGGTCCAAGTCCACGCCTTCTAATACGAAGGCGTAGTCGTCGGATGCGGGTCAATGTGTCAGGGGACTAACGGCTTTCGATCAGGTTTACGTCAGGTGGCGGAGTAGGAACTGGAAGCTGGAGCTGGGAGTTTAAACTGAAACTGCGACTGAAGGACACCCAGCCTATCAGTCGTTGGGCATGCTCCAGCGCTCGCGACAAGCTCATGGCGAGATATCCAAGACACGGGGCTCGGACGAGGATTTTGCAATGTTTTAATTGGTGCCGTAACTCGAAATTGGTGTCGGCCCGCTTGCCCACTCTACGCGATGGTCACTGCGTTGACACTCAGAAACCCAGTCAGCCAGTCCGATGGTGGTTGCCAGTCGGCCACACATGGCCTAATCCGATCTGCAATTGTCGCTCCGCAGGCCAACTGGTTACACGGTTGCCTCACATGTGGCTCGGACAACTTTACGACCAAGATCAAATGAAATTAAAAGTGCACTTGGCGGCGACGGCGACGGCCGTTACGTGTGCGCACCATAAGTGCACAAGCGAAAATCGTAACAATGTCAATACTAGAAATAATTTTTTACTAACATAATTAATGCATAATCACGGGGGTAGGTAAATACTACATAATTGTGGGTGCACTAAAGACCTTTGCCACTTGATTTATTCGAATCATTCCCTTGAAAAAGCCGTTAGAGCTACGGAGACTAGGTGGGTTCTGACTAGAGGTAGAAAAGAGTCGATGTTTTCGATATTTTTGTAAGCAAAAATCGATTCTAGCATCGATTACCAATGAGATCTTCCATCTCTAGTTCTTATTGGATTCATAAATTTGCATTAAAATCCCTTTATTAATTTTTTAGTATAGGAATTCAGTCTAAATATAAGAAAATGTTCTTGGAACATAAATTTTAAATTGAAGGAACGAGTGTGGGCTTTTTAAATTTTATTATTATTTTATATTTATATTTTTTAAAATCTCTATTATATATAAATGTGTTTACATATTAAACTTCTATACAAGTTTGTTAATAAATCATGTTTCTGACGCCCCTCCAGAAGCCATCAGAGATGACTGCCAAGCCAAAGTTCGTGTATGAAAAGGATGAATTGGCCACCATAGGTGAGGTGGACGACAATGAGGTGGATCGTATTGCGGAGTGCTTCAAGGGACGCAGTCTGTTCATTACCGGCGGCACTGGATTCCTGGGCAAGGTCCTGGTCGAGAAGCTGCTAAGGTGAGTGGGTTGAGCCCCAACTACTGAAGCTGAGCTGGTCCAGGGCCCAGCCAGCTGGTCCGTACGTGGCCCCCATTAATCCCAATTGACCTCTCGCTTATGCAATATTATTAATTCGTGCAGGTCGTGTGGGGGCCTTAAGCGCATTTATTTGCTAATTCGCCCCAAGAAGGGCAAGGATCCGCAGGAGCGCATCAAGGATATATTCCAGAATGTGGTAAGCAGGGGGGCAGGCTTGGGAATTATGAGCTTCATATGAGAACTTATGGCCGGCTTACAATATTAATGAACGTGTGTGCGTGTGTGTGTCTATGTAGCTATTCGACCAGGTGAAGCAGCTGCGCGGCGAGGAGCACATCCTGCAGCAGGTGGTGGCCATAGCCGGCGACGTTCTTTCACCGGGCTTGGGCATCTCCGAGAAGGATCTGGAGACTCTGCGCCAGGAGGTCTCCATCGTTTACCATTGTGCAGCCACAGTGCGGTAAGTTAAGAGGAAACTTAATATATATTTAATTCACAAATTAAGAATTCTTTATTGCAAATATAAGATAAATAAAAAAATCAACAGAGTGTAAATATAGCATACTTTTAGGCAGTTTACAAAGCGATTTCAAATCTCTAAAGAGTAAAATTTGAGAATTAGGTTTATAAAAATGATTTATATCTTTTATTTAGATGGGTTAAAATGAATTTTATAATAATTAAATAAAGAAATACCTTAGGATTAAGAATAAAATAATTAATTCCATTACTATAACTCCCGATTAATCCTCCAGCTTCGACGAACCCCTCCGCAATGCCGTGTTCATGAACACTCGCGGCACCAAGTACATGCTGGATCTGGCCCAGACTCTGAAGCACCTGGACTTCTTCGCTTATTGCTCGACGGCCTATTGCCATTTGCACGTGAAGACGCTGTACGAGAAGCCCTACGATCCCCCGGCAAATCCGCACAAGGTGATGCAGGCCTGCGAGTGGCTGACGGACGACGAGGTGGCCACCATTGAGCGCAAGGTGCTCGGCGACATACCCAACACGTATGCTTACACCAAGTCGCTGGCCGAGGCACTGGTGGTGGAGAAGTTCGACCAGCTGCCGGCTGTGATCCTGCGGCCCTCGATCGTGATTCCCATCTGGAAAGAGCCCATTCCCGGCTGGACGGACAACATCAATGGACCCACTGGACTGCTGATTGGAGCCGGAAAGGGTGTCATCCGCACCATGTACTGCAATTCCTCGGGCTACGGCGACTTCCTGCCCGTGGACGTGGCGGTGAATGGTATTCTGGTGGCCAGCTGGCGTAACATTACAGCGGGCACTGATACCACCAATCGGGTGGCCCACATGACCTCCTCCAACGACATCAAGGTGTCCTGGGCGGAGATCATCGAGCTGGGACGCTGGGTGATCGAGAACAAGGTGCCACTGAACGGCGTGGCCTGGTATCCGGGTGGCTCCATGAAGTCCAACTACTGGGTGCACTACATCTGCATGGTGCTGTTCCAGTGGATGCCGGCCCTCTTTGTGGACGCTCTGCTCTGGCTGCTTCGCTATCCGCCCGTCTTGTGCCGCGTCCAGAACAGGATCTTCAAGGGATTCGAGGTGTTCGAGTACTATGCCAACAACGTGTGGAACTTTGACAACACGGAGGCGGTGAAGCTAAGAAAGCTGATGAATAACAAGGAGCGGCGCACCTACGTGATCGAGAAGATAGAACTGGACCTGATAGACTACTTCACCAACTGTGTTCTCTGCGCCCGTCGCTTAATCCTGAAGGAATCGGACGAGTCCATTCCGGCAGCCAGGAGGCACATGAAGGTGTAAGTATATTGTTAGGAATAAATCTTTTAAAGAATCTCCCTCGCTGATTCCCGATCTCTCTTTATTCCAGCATGTGGGTCGTGGACAAGGTGTACAAGGGCATCTGGATCTTTGGCATCCTCTATATGCTCTACAAGTGCTTCTTCGCGGGCTAGGATCCCACAAATTCGGATGCTTTGCTAGCTTAGTTAAGTGCTTGACACCAAAAGATGCGCCCTGCCCCAAGCTGTAGTTTATAGCCTTTATTTAGAGATAAGCCTTCTAGTTTTTAGTTGGTGCTGTTGATTAGAAGCCTAATTTTCATATGTTTTGAAAGGCAGCGAATAAAACATTGGTTTATGTAAGGGAATGTGTTATAATTAGCTTGGGGTGTATATTTAGGTGGTATTACTTGTTGTAGATAGGAAGTATTAACCTCCAAATCATCGTATGCTTAAAAGCCGGATACAAACTATAATTAATGCGAAAGAAAAAGTCTGGTTCAGCTAAGAAGAGGATGCTGATTAAGCTATTTGTTCCAATTGGTGAAGAACATCTAAAGTGGCTAACCAAAAGCCATCTAAATAGGGAATATTATGAAAAAGAGGTTAACAATATCATTACCACTTTACAAATACAAATTTTAAGGCATTTTTTCATCAACATATTACTTGTTTTGATTTGTATTATTATTATTTATTTATTTATTTATTTGGTTCTTTAATTTGGGTTTCTTTATATTATATAGTTCTTCAGTTTTTAAATTTGGCGCATAACAAACCGTAATCGATAGGTTCCAATGATCCCTTGATCAGCGATTAATGATTAGTATTCAGCCGCGATAATAGTGAACGTTAAAAAATTAAGGTTATTTAAAAAAAAAAAGGATTATATTAGAAGGAAGAAATAATTTTAAATATACAAACTTTACAACATTAAAAATGGCTCCTTCACTGGATAATAAATTTAAAAAATATATATTTCATATACTTGCCTGATAAAACGAACAATCGATAGTTGCCGGCCAGAGCCAGGCAATCGCTGCTATCGATAGTGCCACCCATCGATGGCTGGACAGCTCTAGAATCGCTTTGTTTTGCAAAATTCAAGCTGAGCTGAGGCCCAGAGACTGATTGTGGGGCGAGTTCGTGGAGCAGCATTGCGTCATCACCCACTCCTGGCCAGGGATTGCTCCTGGAACGCGAGGCACGCGCACGCCAGCGGCACGGAACGCTCCCGGCGACGAGAACGAGGACGAGGACGAGGACGAAGGCGACGAGGTCGTTGGGGGAACGACGGTGGAGACCGTGGCGGAGACGCGGGATTTGGAGGATATGGCCAGCACCACTGGCAGTGCGCCCAGCCTGGGAGCTGGCAGCGCGAGCGGCGGTGCTGCCGGGCCCAGTGCCAGTCCCGGCACGTTGGAGGGCACGCTGAGCAAGTGGACCAACGTGATGAAGGGCTGGCAGTACCGATTCTTTGTCCTCGACGAGAATGCCGGACTGCTCTCCTACTACACGGTAAGTGCAGGTGCAGTGCCTCCATTGCTAACTCCTCCTTATCGCACCCAGCGCCCCAAGCCCCAAGCCCTATCTTATCTACGCCAGCTAGATACATTCGGATATGGATACACACATGCTCACACACACACACACACTTGTTGGTGGCTCGTTCACCTTTATTTCGAGATTGTGTCCAATTTGGGGCTCAATTGGGTGTCTTGTGGCGCTTCCTGCCCTTATAGGAGGTCGTGTAGAAGTCATAGAAGCCGTAGAACATGGCCGTGATGACGGCGGTGAAGTAGTAGAGCACGAAGCGCGGAACGCCGCACAGCACCACCTGGAACAACACCTGGGCGAGGATGAGGGCGAACTGTGTCATCTGCATCACCGTGATGCTCTTCTTGACGGGCGTCAGGGCCCGCACGGTGTCCTTGTGGGCCACCGCCGCCACAAAGTAGTACGAGTACATGCAGATGTGGACAATGGAGTTGAGGAAGACGCAGAAGTAAGCAGCAGTGCCTGTGGGCGGATATCAGTGGAAGATTAGTACAAGAATCATGCCTCTCTGGATCTACTCACCATTCTCATTGAAGTGCATCATCACATAGACCAGCGTGACCGTGGAAAAGTGATGGAAAATGTGCAGCTTGGACACCTGGTTCTGCTTCTTGCGCAGCACAAAGATCACAGTTTCTATTAGCTCCGAGAGCTTCAGCCAGAAGAGAAAGTGGGCCAGCTCGAAGTGGCGCCGCACGTGCTCGCTGCTCTTGCCGAAATCCCGGCACTCCCAAAAGTACTGCACCGCGTTGTCCGTGATAAAGAACACCTGGCAATGGGGAAAAAGAATCCTAAGCCATTAGATGATCCTTCCTAAGCTCAGTTTACCCACCTCCTTGAGAACATATACGCAGGACACCACCTGGATCACATTATGTGCCAATATAAGTTTCTTGAGCTCGTAGGCCTTCCGGAATTCCATGAATCTATAAGTGGACAATAGATTAAAGGTCTGGAATTGCTAATGCCGTTCCAATTAGCAAGGGAAGTGAGCCCCCCACATGCAAACGAGGTTCGTTGGACTCACTGTGGACCCACAACGGTGACGATGAACAAATAGAGGCCCAGCACGGCGAGCATGAACCAGGGATCGGACATCACGGCGGGATGCTCCACCGCAGGCACTCGACTCGCACCTGGAATTCGATTTGAAACCTGGACGCAATCCCAATCAATAGAGTCTCACTTGTTGCCGCCTCCATGTTGCTCCTTTTTGGGGGTTTCTCTGGTCTCTTTGCTCGCTCAACCCCAGGGCTCTGCTTGTAGTGTCGTTCCACACTTCTGGCGCAATTCTAAGCTAGAGCCGTACCCCGACCATGCCTTTTATTCCTCACCCAGCACCGATTTGAATTCGTTAATTGAACTGTCAAACCCGAACTTAATTTTAATGAGAGCGCCTAATTCAGATCGCTAATCCCTCTCTCTCTCTCTCTGTCTCTGTCTCTCTGTGTTCCAGTCCAAGGAGAAGATGATGAAGGGCGTAAGGCGGGGTTGTGTGCGCTTGAAGGATGCCCTGATCGGTATAGATGACCAGGAGGATAACACGTTCACGATCACCGTGGATCACAAGACCTTTCACTTTCAGGTGAGCAAGTAGCAGTTTATATTTGAAGAACGCATTTAACAAAATTAAAATGAAATTAAATATATAAGCCTACACGTGCACGAATTTAAATCAGAGTTCATTAAGCCACCTTAAGCCCCTAACGCATTAAATTAAATTAGAAATAGAAATGTAGCCCAAAGCATTTTATGGCACTAGAAACCATAATCTCTATAGAACAAATTTATATATAACAAGAAAAAAAGATAGCTTCGGGAAACCGATGGGTATATACCCTTGCAGTTAGATTAATTTATTTCATTTTCCCCAGGGATTACTATAATTCATGGTATATACAAGACGGACATGGCTAGACCGACTTGGCTGGTGATGCTGATCAAGAATATATATACTTTGTAGGGTCGGAGATGACTCCTTCACTGCGTTGCAAACATCATGGCAAAACTATAATACCCTCTGCAAGGGTATAAAAATAAAGTTGTTTAGAAATCACTAAAAATTATAATACCTAGGAGTAGTAGTAGTAGTACTAGAAGTAATGAAAAGAAAACTATCTGAAGGGTTAAATTGACTTAGCTCTAAAAGTGAAAGACTTATTTGCTTAAAAACGGACAGACGGACAGGCGGACATGGCTAGATCGCCTTGGCTGCTGATACTGATCAAGAATATAACAAGTATACATATACATAACTTTAAAGGGTCGAATATGTTTCCTTCACTACGTTGCAAACTTGACTTAATAAGGAAGCTGTATAAATGTTCTTATTTAGTTCCCGATCATTCTTAAGACAGCTAGATTATATAGTAGTAAGATTTTTATAAAATTAAAAGCGTAGAACTGAAAACATAAAAAATTAACATATTTCCGAGTAAATAAAGCTTTAAGATATGGTTGCCCGTTTCGATACATGTACATATGTATATACAGATAGCTCTTAAACGGAGCGAATAGTTTGTGTAGAAACAGACTGGCGGTCATGGCTAGATCGACTCGACTGTTGATACGATGTCTCTTTGAATGCATTGCAAACTTTCGACTAAAAGTATAATACCCCCAGCAAGGGTATAACAATAATCATAGTATTGATTCGTTGCTGGAACTAAGACTTATTTAAGCTACTTAACTTTTTTGGGTCAATTATTTGCTAATTCCGTTTAACTTAAAATAAATAATAGAAAGTCTGATTAGAAAGCAGAGTCCATTAAATGCTTAATGTAGTCACAATCCTATTTAGTTAAACATTCTATGAACAACAAATGGTCTCCATTTGGCTCTGACTCTGTTTGACCAAGTGACAGTGCGGTGTCCTGACCTCGACCATTTGAGAGTCCCGCACGATGGGCAGGGTATCCGGCCAGCGACCTAGAAACCTTTGTCTGGCCCTCACGTTCCTTCCTTTTGTTTGACTTTGCCTTTCGCCTTGCTGCCTTGATGTAACGATAAAACTTTTTCCCAATACCAACTCACCGGAAACTTGGCAACTTTCTAAACGTTTGCAGGCGCGACACAACGAGGAGCGAGAGCAGTGGGTTCGCCGCCTGGAGGACACCATACGACGCCACGCGAATCGCTCGCGTCTGTGGGACATATCGGCCGGAGTCGGTGCCGGCGGAGGGAGCGGAGCCGGAGGCAGGCGGCCCAACCACCTGGAGCTGCTGGCGCGCCGCGTCTCCGAGGCGGATGCCTACCTCCAGCTGATGATTGAGCAGACGGACGTGAGTGTGCTGCTTGCCACGTAATGCAGGCGGCCTATTATGCAATTTACTGTCACATTCGTTTGTTTTTCGTTTTTCGGTTTTTATTTTCAGTTGCTGGACAAACGAATCGCCGAGCTGACCGATCCGGCGGACCAGGCCAAGTGCAAGGCGCTGCAGGACAACGCGAGTGTGAGTACGGGAACTGGGAATGCAAAATGGTATGCTATGAGTTGGGCTCCGTGAGTCCGATCTCCAGGTGCAGCTCGTCGCGGAAATCGTTAGAGAGTCTCGCGATTTTGCTGTACGTCAGCCGAAAGTAATCCGTGTCGACAGCCATGAAGCGGGCAGTGTCCTGGCAGTGATTAACGTGGCGAACGCCAATCACGCAGGCGACCCGACCAGCGGCGTCTCTGCCGCACAGACAGAGCTTGGCGTTCAGATGGATGCGGTCACTGGGCGTGACCAGCCAGATGACAAAGACCGCATCCTTCGGGCTGTCGGACAACCAACGTTCCCCTTGCTCGTCTGGGTCACGCTTCAGGACGGCCTGAGCCGCTGTCCGGCAGATGAGCACCACCACCGGGACATGGGTGGCCAGGTGCGAGTGCTCATCGGGCAGAAAGGCATTGTAGAACTTTCGCCGGCGCTGGTTCTCCCCAAACTGTGGCTCCAGCCGGCCACCGTAGGCCAGGAGGCCCAGCACCTTGTTGACCCGAAAGGCGCAGCTCTGGGGCTGGAAGGAGAGCACCACCTGCTCACCCTCCCGCAGCGACAGGCAATGGGAGTCATCCTGGTTGTGGTCGCAGAGATAGTGCAGCAGCAGCAGCTGGCTATCAACCATGCGTTGGCAGCCATGATAGACGCACTGGCTCACCCCGTTGGCTACTACAAGCTCTGCCGCATCGCTGTCCGAGTCATTTTGATGGGAATCAACAGATTCCTCCGAGGTGGCCTGCTCAATGGCGTTAAGCTCTGGCTGCTTCGCCTCCAACTCCTGCAACCCCACCCTCAGGCTCTCCATGTTATCGTTGAGCTCCTCGAAATCAGCATTCGAGTTCATCTTCCTCAGTTGCTTCTCAAACTCCTGCTGCTCGGCCCGGCGATGCCGCTTGTAGGCCTCAAACTGGGCACTAATTTCCTCGATGCTGTGCAGGTCAGGGTCGAGGAGCGCCCTGGCGCTGTGCAGTTTATCCGTGTTCTCCATTTCGAAGCGGCACAAAATCAGGAAAATAATCTAAAAGCGAGAAATTTAGAGACTCCAACGGCCAGTCTGTTGTTGTTCTCCCAAACGGAGTTTTTGCCGGCCGACTCGAATTTCCAGGCCACCCAGCCATATCGATTTCCAATGCAAGTTCAGGGTTAGGCGGCGGCCAGATGCAAGAGCCTGAGAGAATGTCAACCGTCCAGCAGCTGGCTTGAACCAGCGCCAGTCGCGGCAGCCGCGGCAGCAGCGGCAGCTGCTCACTTCCTCAGGCAACTTCGGCGAGGCCAAGTCGAAGGTTGGCTCGGTAAACTAACCCCGCACCCGCTTCGCGTTCCCCTCTCCCATTCCAGGCCATGTTGGATCACATCAAGCACTCGATTGTCAGCCTGCAGATTGCCAAGAACATGGCCCATCCCATCAATGGTATCTACAATGGCCCGCCGGCCACTGCCTCGACCAGTTCCTCGGCCAGCGGTGCGGCCACCACGGGCGGCAGCAGCCACAACCTGCAGGCGGGCGGACTCAAGGTGCCCCTGGAGGGTCATGTGACTGCCAGCGGCAAGGGTGAGCCCGGGGACGATGAGGATGATTCGGCCACGGAGAACGGTGAGTGCCCCAGGGTCAGGTGGCTAATCGAATTCGATTGGCAAGTTCTATTCCTTTCACCTCCTAATCTTTGGGCATCCATCTTGGCAGCCACTACCGCTCCGCTGGGCCTGGTTGTGCCGGAGACCTCCTACTCGAGCAGCGAGGGCGAGGAGGACTTCTATGATGCCTACGACGATCCCTTCACCAGCCTTGGCAGCTCCCCGATTGGCTGGTGAGTGGACCACTTGCCCACATATATATATATAGATACCTCTAAGTAGCAGCAGGCGGCGACCACTTGACCAAGTGTGCCGACTGGCCATCAATCACAGATGCGATGCGACACAGCCGGCAAGCAAGCTGGCCATGTGCCGTGTGCTAAAATTACGCATTCATTGCCCTCCTCCAGGTCCTGATGCCTCCTCCCTCAGCCTCATCCCGCTCGTTGTGCTGGAGAGGCGCATGCGCCTGGGCAGCGCATGCAAAATGCAATGCCCGAAGTTCGTCGCAGTGGCAGTTTTGGGGGGACGGGGAAACAGCCAGTAATTTCGGCCAAGTCGCGTGTAAATAATAAATACAAGACCTCCGCCGCCTGCCCCGGCTCCCATCGGAGCACTTGGCACTGGCACAGCTGACACGGCGGCCAGTTCGCGTTGCCATCGTCGCCGACGTTGTCGTTGTCGTTGTCGTAGTCGTCGTCGTTGTCGGCGCCTCGCTTCGTCATCCCTCGTCCTAGTCGTAGTTCAAGTCGCCATTGTGTGTGCCTGTCAGTTGTAGTTTCGTTCGTCATCGGCTCGCAGTGTCAGAGCAGCGCTCTTTAGGGTGCACAGTGGCCCCCAGCCCACTCCGCTTTTGGCATTTTCAGTAGTTTTTCCTTGTTTTTATTGTGCATTTTTTTGTGGCCACCACGAAGCGGCTTTTGTCCACGCTTCCACTTGCTCAGTGCTCGCTCTCCGGGAGTTATGCAGCTGCTGGGAGGAGAGCTGCAGTAGTGAAGCTTGCATCCGGCCAGCATCCCACGCCATGTTCAAGAAGTGGGTGCGACGCGTGAGCCTGAGGTGAGTGGGGGAGGTGTAGGAGGTGTAGGAGGTGTGCATGTGTATGTGAGCCAGGTCGTCGTAAGTGTTTTCCTTCATAAATTGTAAATGAAGCAAGCAACAGTGAGGAAATCTCACAGCTGTCAGGGAGAGGAGGAGGCTGTGGGGGCTGCTCTTAGTCCCCAGTGACGCACACGCACACGCACTCGGGCTGACATCACGCTGGAGGATTTATGTTGAGCCATTACTTATGCCCAGACACCGCACGAATCCTAATCCTAATCAACAAGTCCTGATTTCCCTTCCATCTCCCATCTCCCTTTTGCCCTTCGCAGCGCAACGCGCGGCTTCGCGGAAACCACGTCGCCCACCCACGACAAGGGACCGGATGGCTTTGCCAATGCCGAGGCCTTGCCTCCGGCCGACTCCATTGACCCCCCATCGCCGCTGCCCGAGATCGAGGAGAGCCTGGCCGATGCGGATACCAGCATTAAGACAGCCCGAACGGCGGCTAGTTCCCGAAGTGCCAGCTACGACAATGCCATCGACTACGATGCCCTGTACGAGGAGGAGGAGGACACGGACCTCAGCATGGAGGCGCATGGCTCCATGATCACGCACTTGCTGTCGCAGGTGAAGATTGGCATGGATCTAACCAAGGTGGTGCTGCCCACCTTCATACTGGAACGTCGCTCGCTGCTGGAGATGTATGCCGACTACTTTGCCCATCCGGATCTGTTTGTCAAGTGGGTATCAAGGAGCCAGTGCCTGCTAGCAGCGAACTTATAGCACCTCTTAATCCTTAGAATCTCGGAGTTGGATGATCCCCGCGATAGAATTGTCCAGGTCTGCCGTTGGTATATGAGTGCCTATCATGCGGGCCGCAAGAGTGCGGTGGCCAAGAAGCCCTACAATCCCATACTGGGCGAAGTCTTTCAGTGCCATTGGGACCTGCCGGGTGAGCTTGTGACCATTACTCCGCGGAGAGAGAGTGTTTCTTATGGTTTCTTTAACTGCAGGAGAGACCCAGGATGCCCAGGAGGTGCGCGATGGCCCCGTGCCTTGGTGTCGACGGGATCAGCTCACCTTTTTAGCGGAGCAGGTGTCGCACCATCCGCCAAGTAAGGAATCAAATCAATCTGTGCGAGTGAATTACTCATCCCTTGGTTGGTTTCCTCCCGTTTCAGTTTCTGCCTTCTATGCGGAGCATTACAATAAGAAGATCACCTTTGCCGCCCATGTCTGGACCAAATCCAAGTTCTTGGGCCTCTCCATAGGCGTGCACAACATAGGCGAGGGCGTCGTCACCCTGGTGGATCGCAGCGAGGAATACATAGTGACCTTTCCCAATGGTTATGGCAGGTGAGGCTGTAGCTACCCTGTTTTTGGGTCCTTTATCTCTAAGGATTATGCCTGCAGGTCCATTTTAACGGTGCCTTGGATTGAGCTGGGCGGCTCGGTGGAGATCAAGTGCCCGCAGTCGGGCTACTATGCCAATGTGGAGTTCCTCACGAAGCCCTTCTACGGCGGCAAGCGCAACAGGGTCTCAGCCGAGGTGACCAACTACCAGATCTCTTTGAAGACTGAATACTTATTCCTAAATATCCCCAGGTCTATGCGCCCAGCGAGAAGAAGCCCTTTGTCTCGATTGCCGGCGAATGGAGCGGCCTGATGGAGGCCAAGTGGCACGACAAGAATGTGAGTAGCCTTCGTTGCGTTCCCTATTCCGTAGGTAGTTACTCTGTTACCGTAAATGTTGAACCTTTTCTGTGTACTTCTTCCTCCTACGCATACACCTGTGCGCCCCGAACGCTGCCAGAAACAAGCCCACGAGTTGGCAGCCACATCCACTAACACAACATCCCACCTCAACCTCAGCCACCTCTACTTACTATCCACGATTCTTCTGCTTTTCTCTTAAATAGTTTCGGGAGCATTTCCTCTGTGTGTTTACTTTGTTTGTCTAGAAAATCGAACCCAACCCGTTTGCCTGTCTGTCCAGTAAATTGATTGATACTCCATATAAGATATATATATATTATATAGTGTACGATATATGATTGATTGTTGTGTGTTATCAACTAGATCCAAGCCAAAAACAAGCCAAATAGGCGAACCTGAACCATGCATCTCTTGAATTTTCTAGAAAACCGAAGTATTCGTCGACGTAAATCGCATACCCATATTTAAGAAACAAGTTCGACCAATCGTTGAGCAGGATGAGTACGAATCGCGACGAGTTTGGAAGGAAGTGACAGCGGGACTCAAGTAAACAGCTCACCAATCTGACCTCCACTTATCTCCTCTTACCGCCCAATGCTGGGATGCGGAATAATCTGATCTTTCTTCTGTTCGTTGCTCTCCTCCCGCAGGTTCAACGACATTGAGCGCGCCACCAATGCCAAATTTGTGGTGGAGCAGCATCAGCGTGACCAGGCGAAGGTGCGCAAGGAGTACGACCTGGCCTGGGAGCACAAGGTAAGCCGTAGCAGTACATATACAAAGTCTAGCTAATTCCTTGGCTCTTGGCAGCACTTCAAGCCCGTGGGCGACAACTGGATCTACGCCAAGCCGCTGAGCCAGCGCATGTATCTGCAGGAGAAGGAGGCCAAGAGATAATGCCAGCGACTGGCATCTGGAGCAACTGTGTCTATATATATATGGATCATATCAAGAACGAGCCTCAACTATATTGTTTATTAATTCCACAAGTGCGCAAACCTCTGAACACAGACGATATAACGTAACGAATGCAGGAAACGATAGAGCAACAGAAAAGGAAAATGCAAAAAGGAATGGAAGGGAAAGGAAAGGAGAGGCGTCAGTTTATTAATTGTAAATAATATATACACGAATATCCAGGAAGGAAGGCTCTGCTCATAAGGTTGCAACGCGAGTCGAGCTCGCTCGAGGATGGAGGGGGCAGCGAAGAACACTCACACACACACACAATTAACAATGATTATTATTATTTACTTCTAAGTACTAGTGTGTTTCAAAGGCAATCGCAGTAAGCTGCAAAACAACACAAGAGAACACCTAATCAATATACCTTTTACATTACTAACTAACATCTACTGAACTAGCAGCAACAAAAAGAGAAACGACACACACACACACGTAATGGGATATATCAAAAGTTGTAGATTACGAAATGATAGTGATTTAAGGATAGAAACTCTATATTTTTGAAATAAAAGACTCTGCTATAGACGAAATACAATACCGAGACACGCGCGTATCTGACGGAAGGATACTGCCTTTAACGCTTGTTCCCAACACAACACAACAACTCAACAACACAACAACGCAACAACACTCCAAATGCCCCTAGACACAACACAGGGACACACACGGTGCACAATGATTTATCCAATCGCCTAGCTCTTAAATCAAATACAATTAAACACGTTTACCTTTAGTATTATGTTTCGAATTCCACAAATGTCACAAATAAAGCTTTACTAACCAACACTCCGCTAAAAGTCCCACAAGAAACCCCACACACCTGTACACTGCACACACTAAAAACTATACTATATTGTAATAAAACGCAAGTGAAACCCACAAAACCAGCCCAACTCTTGAAGCCAATCAAAGATGTTGTAGCCTTTACATTTAGTTTACAATCTACAAGCGAAATACACCCCCAAGACACAACCAACACGCCCACTGCAAAAGCTACCAAATACTCTCACGCAAAGTTAACGCAAATGAAACGAAAAAAGTAAATACGCTTCGATATTTATTTAAAGTAAATATTTAACGAACTAGATAACCCGTAGAATAAACAAACAAAACATAGAATTCCCGGAGACATGGGCGCCTCACGCCCACACACAACAGAACTTGTATATATTTTTTCGAATTCCTTTTTAACCAACGTGTTAAACGAGAAATAGAGCAAAATACCCTAACAAATTGTTTGTAATGGAGCCCCAGATACGATTATTGCAAAAATAAAGCGATTTGTTCTTACAGCAAATAGGTAATGTTTTATTAATTAAATACAAAAGTTTCTAATTCAAAATGCTCGCAATTCCAATTCAAATCCTAACCAACATTAATCGAAATCGATTAATCGGATATCGATACCGATGACACTTGAATCGATTACGCCCTGCCAAATCCCCCATAAAATCCCGTCTTTTAAACGCATTGACACGGTCTGGTCACTCCAATTGACGTGGCCTCAAAATTTTTTGTTCTCCGAAAATGCAAAAAAGTTTGCATTTCTTAATAGTATAATTAACAACACACAAAACCCGCCACATAACCGCCCCGCCCCCCACAAAACCAGGCAGTGTCCGCAGCCATCCGGAGCACGCGAAGAGCGCACCAGAACAACAGTTATAGGGCGAGCAAGTTCGGAGCGGAGAGAGTGACGAAAAGTGCCGTGAAAATTGTTTAATTCGCATTTGTGGAGCAATCTATCTGGCCAGGGATTGAAGCCCAGACCCAGGAAAAGTGTCCAGCCAGCAGATCCAGCAGCTCGCGTGTGTATTTCCACCAAGGGAAAAGCGGAAAAGCCCGTAGTCAGCGTGCGCCCGCAGCAAAATCGCCAATCAAGGGCGGAAGAAGAAGAGCCACTACAAAGTGCAAGTGCTCGGTGGTCGGTCGGTCAAGAGCTACACTACAGCAGCTCCCGCTGGAAACAGCTTCGCAAGGTGATAAGTGATTATTTGATACGGACTCTACGCTCGATACGCCTTAAGGGGCACTAATTGGAGTTAGTGGGGGCAGCAGGAGTCGGGCTGGGTTGGAATGGCAACGGACTATCCCCCGCCCGACAACGTCATCAAAAATTTGCCTTTTGTTATCTGCTGGGGGCCTGAGTCACAGGCAAAAGAGGCAGCAGAGGCAGCAGCAGTTCCTTCCTGCTTCCGCAGCCAACTGGGTCAAAGGCACCCCCGCCCAGTTGGCCTTTGGCTCACCTATTAGCGATCGCTTATGCTGACGAGGTCAAGCACATCGTGCGCACAGACACACGCACGCACTGTGTGTCTGTGCTCCGAAGCTCTTGGAGCTGAGCCCACCAATTGCTTCTGCTGTCGAAGCTGTTTAAACAGTCGAATGTGATACAATTCCAGCTTATTTCCGACTTACTGTTGACGTAGACAACGAACGGCGCACACACTTCTGTAAACATTTGCCCGACATATTTACATATGTACAATGGAGGCGGCGGCGGCGGCGATAGCTTCCACATTCCACACGCTGCGCGCTGGTATCACTCGATACAAGTGCAATTACCTGATGATTGCAGCTCCATCTGGGGCAGGGTTATCAGCGGCACGTTCGGCTCAGCGCCTGCCGCGGGGTGTCGCGCATGTAACTCTCGAATTTTGGGTTCGGCATTGAACGATAAGATAAAACTTTAGTTTCTTGTGACGGCTGCAACCTTCACTTTGGATGATAAGATAGCCAAGTCTAACCCAAACCTTACTCTCCATCTTTCCAGCACGCGAACATATGAATTAGCAGCATGTCGGCATACAACACAAACTTCGTGCCTCCCCTGAACGGCAATAATCTGGTTAATGGTCTGCCAGGAGCAGGGCCGCAGCTGCAGCAGCCACCACCGCCAGCGGCGCAGCAATATGTGGCGCAGAAGCAACAACCACCACCACAGCAGTTCCAGCAGGCGCCTCCTTCAGCAGGAGGAGCAGCTTACCCAGGAGCAACAGCAGCAGCAGCAGCAGGTAACATCGCAAACAAGTACCTGCCGCCGCCCGCGTCCGCCGCTGCTCCTCCTCTTCAAGTGCCGCCCAGCATGGTGCCACCCTATCTGCCGCCAAGCACGTTGCCGCCCCATCTGCGTCCGCCGCCACCCACCACCACCAACGCCAACGGACCCATCACCAATGGCAGCAATGGGGCGTCTAGCGCCAACTCCTCGCGCACCGCCTCACCCCGGCCGATGGGTGCTCCTCCGCCGCAACAACACCAATATGGCCAAGGACCTATCGCTGCAGCGTTAAGCAACCCGCCTCCCGCCTCGGGTCTGCGGCCACCTCTCCAACCAGCCAGCCAACAACAGCAGCAACCACAACCAGCCGTGGCCAACCTGACGAGCAGTATGCAGAATCTGAACTTGATCCCGAACCGGATGAATGGATGCACCGCTGCCCCGCTGCAGGCGCCGCCGCCTCAGCAGCAACAGTTTCCACCGCTGGCGCATAAGGATTACAGGGGCGTGGCTACGGCCCAGACGGGTCCGCCTCAGTTCAGCGATTCCCAAAATATTCTTGCGGCCAAAGGACCGGCCACGGCAATAGCCCCCAATGTCATGGCGTCGCCGTTTAGTGGCCAGAAGCCTCCCAACTTGAGTCCACATCCGTCGAAGATGTTCGGAACTGCAGCGGGACCAGCGAGACCCGCGCCGCCAGCCCAGAGGGATTTCTATGGGGTGCCGCCGCCGCCTCCAACTAACACTGAGCAGCAGAATCAGCAGAACAACAACCTGCAGAGGGCGGCGCCGCCTCCGGGAGCAGCCTGGCCGCCAGCTCAGCAAGCCCAGCAGCAGTATCCTCCTCCCCCTCTGCAGCAGCAGCACCAGCAGCCACCGCCTCCTGCAGGCCAGCCTCCGCCGCCGGGAATGTTCGGAACGCAGCCCACGGGAGCGCCGTTGCAGTACCAAGGCCAGGCGCCACCACAGACCTATGGACAGCAACAACAACAACAGCCCCTGGTCACAGGACCAGCCAATTTTGGCTCTCCCGCTCCGCTGAACGTGGCCCAGCAGGGATTCAGCCGGCTGTGGGGTCAGGACACCATTGACCTGATGCAGAACCGGCATATCCTGTCGCCGGCCACGCTGCCGCCGCCAAAGGTGGTGCTGCACAACCAGTTCCACGAGTCCATCAACTGCAGCCCCAGCATCATGCGCTGCACGCTCACAAAGATCCCCGAGAGCAACTCGCTGCTGCAGAAGTCGCGTCTGCCGCTGGGCATTGTGATTCATCCCTTCCGCGATGTGAATGTGAGTCTTGGACGCTGGATATCGCTCTGAATCTTCCGCTAACCCCTCTCGTTCGATCTCCCACAGAGCCTGCCCGTGATTCAGTGCATCAACATTGTGCGCTGCCGCCTGTGCCGCACCTACATCAATCCCTTTGTCTATTTTGTGGACAGCAAAATGTGGAAGTGCAATCTGTGCTATCGCGTCAACGAGTGTAAGTGGTTGGAGTGGGTTTCTTGGACCCATCTCATCGATTCATCCCTCCCATTGCAGTGCCCGATGATTTCCAATTCGATCCGGCCACGAAAACGTACGGCGACGTGACCCGCCGGCCCGAGGTGCGCTCCAGCACCATCGAGTTCATTGCCCCCTCGGAGTACATGCTGCGTCCGCCGCAGCCGGCCATGTACCTGTTCCTCTTCGACGTCTCGATCATTGCCCAGCAGAGCGGCTACCTGGAGGCCGCCTGTGCGGTGCTCAACCGGCACCTGGACGAGATGCCCGGCGACGCCCGCACCCAGGTGGGCTTCATCTGCTTCGACAGCTTCGTGCACTTCTACAGCATGGCCGAGGGCCTCAATCAGCCGCACGAGATGACGCTGCTGGACATCGAGGATCCCTTCCTGCCGCGTCCCGACAGCCTGCTGGTGAACCTGAAGGAATGCAAGGAGCTGGTGCGAGACCTGCTCAAGCAGCTGCCCAAGCGCTTTGCCCATACCCACGATCCGGGCTCCGCCCTGGGGGCTGCCCTGCAGGTGGCCTTCAAGCTAATGGTGAGTGGCCGGGATGAGGGATGCAAGGGAGCAGCTAAATCAAGAATTCTCATCCTTGTAGCAAGCATCTGGCGGCCGCATCACCGTCTTTCAATCGTGCCTTCCCAACAAGGGACCCGGCGCCCTGGAGCCGCGCGAGGATCCCAACAATCGTTCGGCCAAGGATGTGGCCCACCTGAATCCGGCCACCGATTTCTACAAGCGCTTTGCCCTGGAGTGCTCTGGCTACCAGATAGCCTGCGACCTCTTCCTGATGAACCAGCAGTACAGCGACATGGCCACCATCTGTGAGTGACTACTGACTCCCAGGAAACCTTTATCTCACTCACCTCTCCCTCTCCCCTTGCAGCTGGCATCAGCAAGCACAGCGGCGGCTGTGTGCACCACTTCCCACTCTACCAGAAGACCAAGCCCCACATGGTGGACTCGTTCCGGACGTGCTTCAAGCGCTACCTCACCCGCAAGATCGGCTTCGAGGCGGTGATGCGCATCCGCTGCACGCGCGGCCTGCAGGTGCACACATTCCACGGCAACTTCTTTGTGCGCTCCACGGACCTGCTCTCGCTGCCGAACGTGAATCCGGACGCGGGCTATGGCATGCAGATCTCCTACGACGAGAGTCTCACGGACGTCAAGACGATCTGCTTCCAGGCGGCATTGCTGTACACCAACAGCGAGGGCGAGCGCAGAATCAGGGTGCACACGGTGTGCCTGCCGGTGACGGCGTCGCTGCCCGAGGTCATGCACTCGGCGGACACGGAGGCCATTGTGGGGCTGCTGTCCAAAATGGCCGTGGACCGTTCGGTGGCCTCCAACTTGTCGGATGCCCGTGACGCCTTCATCAATGCCACGATCGACGTGTTCAACTCCTTTAAGATCGCACAAAATCTGCCCTCCGGCCAGTCTGGTCAGCTGATAGCCCCGCGCAGCCTGGCGCTGCTGCCCCTCTATATCCTCGGGCTGCTGAAGCATGTGAGTTTAAAGCACAGATTCCATTTCATAGGAAGTCTTTTCTAAACAATCCAATCCCTCCTCTAGCCCGCATTCCGCGTGGGCACCAGTACGCGGTTGGATGACCGGGTCTTTGCCATGGACTGCATGAAGACGCTGCCGCTGGACCAGCTGATGAAGTACGTCTACCCGGAGCTGTACAAGATCGATGCCCTGATCTACCACGCCCGCAACTCGAACAGCAGTGCGACGCAGGACGACGACGAGGAGGACGACGAGCCGATACCGGAACTGCCGCGCCTGCAGCTCTCAGCGGAACAGTAAGTCCTGAACAATTACTAAGTATAGGGCAAAGACGTTAGAATTACTAAGATGAGTAACGATCTTACATTTGAATTGCCATGTGCAAGCAATTTTTCTGTTCCTGACGAAAATCGCGCTCTCTTTGCTCTCACAAAGTTGAGAGCGTACAAATCTAAATCGCTATTAGTAGTAGTAGTAGTATGCGGGAGAATACGTGAGCACATCGACCGGTTATAGATCTTGCTCTCTCTGGCTCTCTGTAGTAGCGTCTTTGCTTACGATCCTTTTGTATAATTAACACATTTCATTTCTAGTTTGGACTCCCGATCAATATTCCTGATGGACTGTGGCACGCTGATAATGCTCTATGTCGGTCTCAATGTGCCGCAAGATGTTTTGGAGACTTTGCTGGGTAAGAAAGAATGGAGGAAACCGTGGCAGTGTCAGTTCACCAGCTAAATTTCTATCCATTTTAGGCATCAGCTCCACCGCTGAGCTGGGCGACTATGTATACGGATTGCCAAATGTTGTGAGCAACGAGAACGATGTGCTGAAGCGCTTTATTTTGCGACTCAACTACGATAAGCCCTACTCGGCCCTGGTGCAGATAATAAGGTGAGCTCAGGCTAAGAGCCTTTAAATAAGCGTTAACCTTTACTAATTTCCCTCTTTTACCAATCCACAGAGACACGAGCACGGCCAAGGGCCAGTTCATAGAGAGATTATCCGACGATCGCAGTGAATCTAGTTTGTCATACTATGAATTCTTGCAACACATTCGGGCTCAGGTTAAATAGTACATAAGCAGGGAATCCTACCACTATTGTATGCGACATAAATACGAGTTTCTTAGAATCTAGAGACTCTGGTGACTAAAGGCAAGAAGCGAACACACCTTTACCCCCTTACCCCCCTTCCCTTCCCCACTCTACTCTCGGCTTAGGTAGTAATTTTAAAGTGCATGTATTTATTTATTTGTTGATTTGTTGCACTAAAAATAAAACTAAATCAATTAAAGAAGCGTTGCGAGCGAGCGAAAGTTGTCACAAGCGAAACTAGATATCGTTGCCAGTAAGAGAATTGAGCGAAGAGCACATTAGTCAGAGTCCCCGGATAGGCAAGCAAGCAACCAAGTCAGTAGAAAAGCTCCCCTGCAAGCGGATTGCACTGTTATTTATTATAGATATGTTATATGCAATAAACTAAAAGAAACACACACTATTGTAAATTATAATTTAATGCGATTTTTGTTCGTTCCAACTGCTGCTAAAAAACAAAAACAAAAACAACATTCTGCAAACTCTCAGCCGGACATTGTTATCGCTTGTGCCCCCCTCTTTCCCTCTCCCTTATATTTTGCTGTTATTCAGTAGTATTTATTTCCGGAATATCCAGAGGAAACACACATTCATATTAGTCTATTATTTATAAGTCGGCGAGTGCGCGTTGTTTCACTGTAGTTAGCGAACTTACTTCAAGCGAATGTGCAAGGGAACAGATTTGGTATTGATTGGACACGGACTGCTTGGAGGTGAATGTCTTAAGCTTAGAAGGATTATATTGTATGGTATCAATAAAGAGACCCCCCCCAGAAGAACCCCTACGCCTTGTGCGGACTCCACTAATCGAGAAAACCATATATATATGCATATACTGTACTATACTTTATACACACACACACGCGAGAGTGCATCAAGATATAAAGCGAAATACATTTTAATTAAATCATAAGGCAATGAGTTTTATTTACACATTAGTGGGGCTGTCGGAGAATCACTCAGTGATCGGCTCTCGAAGCTAATCGCAATTTATGGCTAATTCAAGCAATGTCTTCTTAATACGAGATAAGGCATCTGTGGGTTAATTCAGTAGCTTCTGTAGTATAATATACAATATACATAGATCAGGGGTATTCCTTCTACCAGAAGTTGTTGTCTCCGTCCAGGCAAAGATCTCTGAAAAAGGATAAGTTGCAATTGGAGGGAATCTCACACACACACTTCCTGCGGGTTATCTAAACTCACGGATTGAAGAAGGGAGATCGTGGTGGATACTTCCGCTTGGGCGGCGGACACAAGATGTGATTATCCTCTTCCTCGGCGGTTAAGTCCACATATCTGTTGAGGGGCTTCTCGCTAGCCGAATACATCTCCGCCGGCCGGTAACCCTCGCTCGAGTGCTCGATCTTCACATGGACTTTCAGGTAGTCCTGCAGCAGGAACACTTTATCACACAACTGGCACTGAAAATGGCCCTCCTGGGTACTCGTCACATGGGCTTCATGGTACCGATTGTAATGCTGGTGCAGCTCCAGCGGCGATCGCATGCCGCGGCCACAGATGTCACAGGTGTGGCTCCTGGCCACCGGCTGTGGAAAGTGAACTATCAGGTGGTCCTGCAGCTTGTCGGCAGAGTCGAAGGTCTGTTCGCACATTAGGCATGACAGACTGATCCAGGAGAACTCGGACATGCCTGAGTCCATTCCTGGTGGCTGAAAGCGAAGTAAAAAAGAAACGTTATCGGTTTAATAACGGGGATTTTATCGAACTTAAATACCGCAAATTATGGAAAGTAAAATAGGAATTCACTGTAAAAATATTATTATTTGTGATGTTTGGACACTTTTTTAAAAGGTTTCAATATCTGTGTTTGATATTGGTAAGAAGGGTCACAACCTGAAATCAAAATGATTTAAACATGAAATGCATACTGTACTAATATGTATAAACATTCACATGTACATATGTATTTAGTATGTACATAGTATATACATATGTATGTGAGTACATGTTAAAAACACGCCTCAAACAGTTTAAAGAGTTTTATTATTCGTACTCCTTTGAAGCTTGGTACACTATATGCTTACAGCACAAATCTTTCACAATTTCACAATGTTTCAAACTTGCACTTTAATTAATAATTCAACCTTAAGGTTTAAACTATTACTATGCATTAACCATTAACATTCAATGTCTACAATATATGCTTATTAATTGTTAAACGCACAAACTCCAAAATAACTACCATTATTCTTCAATCAATTCCTCTTTTGTGGCGTCTTCCGTTAATTCTGCGCTAGTGAATGTACATACACCCGCGCAACGACCTTCCCTGTTGAAACGTTGTATACAAATAATACTGTAACAATAATAAATAATACGATTCGATACTAACATCGATTTAATCGTTGTATTTGGTTGAGCGAGAATTTCGATTCCTATTTTAGAGAATCGATCTTGCCGTTTGAAAAAAGAAAAAAAAAACAATTTATTATCACTTTCCCTTTTTCAGAACCATTCAGAAAGTGAAACCTTTCCTTTTACATGATAGGGGGCGCTAGAAGTACACTATGTATATTTATATAAATGAGAGTTCTGGCTCAAATTAGCATACATGCAAATTAGGCAAAAAGATTAAAAGGGTAATCAAAATTTTATTGATCGTATATAAATGAGAGTTCTGGCTCAAATTAGCATATATTTGGAAAATATTTATGGCCCGAAATAGTTCGAATTGAATTGCTATATAAATGAGAGTTCTGGCTCAAATTAGCATATATGCCAATTAGGTGAAATGATTAAAAGGGAATACAAAGTTTATTGAACGTATATGAATGAGAGTTCTGGCTCAAATTAACATACATATGTATATGCTATTTAGGTAATACATTTAATTTGAGTGTTCTGTTAGTTTATTATTCACGTTTCGCAGAGTTATTGTGTTTGGGGTTGATTATCGTATTTTGGGATCTGAATATGAATATTACAATGTATTACAGGTGAGGTACGGTTAAACACAACTCGTTGACGAATGGGAGCATGCAACTAAAGTTAAAATCGGATTCCTCGTTGTTTGGCACTGGAAAAGAGAAAAACCTGCTCCCAACAACGTATGTAAATGAGAATGATTTTGAATTTGGAATATGTTTATTTAGATTTTTTTTGTTAATTGGAGTTAAAATCGGGTTTCTGTCCCCTACTGTTTGGCACTGGGAAAAGAGAAAAACCAGCAACCAACAAATGTAAACGGGAACGCATGGTATTGAATTTGGAATATGGTTATTTCGATTTTTTTTTTTGTTCAACAGGTTCTTATACACTAAGTATGATTTTTGTAGGAAAAGCAGGCACACTTGTCTTCTCTGAATAAAATGATTACAATATAGCTTTCTTTTAAGATCGTCTTCATCTTTATCCATAAACATGTCCCTTGTGTCAATGCGCAATATCAAATGTTCCTTACGAATTTCTTCACTAAATTGTAAAATGAATTAATTAATTAATTAATTTGGTTTATAACTCCAAGCTGATTGTTATCCATTGTGTCCATTAAAAAACTACGTTTTTCAGATCAAATTTTTTTTTCCAAAATCATAGTTTCTATCATAGTACATAATATTTAAGTAATTTGGCTGGGTATATAGCACAAAAATATGTAATTTTAGACTTTTGAAGCTTTTAATAGCTTGACTTAGTCCTGCCCAAGATTGGAAACTTTCTGGCAACAAAAGTTGGCTAAAACCAATCATAAATGGTCGTCTTTCTAATTAGTTGGCAACGACTGTATATTTTTTTTTTTCGGCCCGAATTTCATCAGAATCGACTGAGTCAATCTTAAACCTGCTGGAGTATAAAACTTTCCCAAGGTTAGCTTCCTTTCTTGTACTTTATATAGCCTTCGTTAACGAGATAAGGGATTAAAGTCTGATCGCTTTTGAGATAACGGTGCAGCAAATTTATGAGCCATAAATGTTCGATTAATTTATTATTTTATTACTGTTATATAATCTAGGAACCACAGATAACAATCAATACATGCTAATAAATTACCTTAAACGTTCCCTGCTTCACGTTAAGGGTACAGTACACCAGGTCTAGAAACAGGAATATATTATATATGTATGTACATATATGTAAACAAATTCACTTTTACAATTTCACCATATGTTTTCAAGTTTGCACTTATTTATTTAACCAGACGAACGCTATACATATGCATGTTTCCTAGCGATAAGGAAAAATGTGTGGGATAAACCTCTAGAAGGGACTTTACACACTCCGCGGGGGATCACTTTTCACATATTTCGAGTGCTATAAGTAAACGGAGATTATCGACGCGAAGTACCCTAATCTCGTAAATCAGGAAAGGACCCAGTAAAAACGACTTGGTGCTTGGTTGACTTTATATGTTCATACATACGTATGTATCTTTATTCCATTCGCTACACTTCGTCTACCCTACATACAAATATTATTACGAACTTGAGACAACGACCGCTCGAATTTCTTTGCTGGGCTCAGCGCAAAATCTTTTGTTTACTGTCGTAAACATTATAGCCATTCCGGGGTTTGAAATCGAGATCCAAAGTGCTGAGGCGACTGAACATTTATTTTCCTTACGAAGCTATGTGTTTATGTATCCATGGTTCTCATTGCTCATTCTGATGGAAGCTCCATTTAATTTCGGAATCTTCTGGGCAGCGTACAGCTATGCTGACTTCTGCTGGAAGACGTTGTTGATGTCATCCTGAATATTATATATTCCCGGATGGGCTGGCAGCTCCCTAGAAGTAGGCATCGCAGTCCAGCCAGAGATCGCTAAAAAAATAAAGAGAGAGTAGAGAAGTCAGTGGGCCGCGTCGGCTGATAAGGCTTATCTGGGGACGTACGGATTGAAGAACGGCGAGCGCATCGGGTACACTCGCTTCGGCTTGGCCCCGAACTCGGAGTCCAGCTGCTCGGACTGCTGACGTGGCGCATTCACATACTTCGCCGCGGACTCTGTGGCCGGACTGTAGCTGGCTGCAGCGACCGCATTGAAGACTTTGGTGCTCCACACTTCACGTCTCGCCTCTTCGGATGACGATGGCGATATGGGGCGTTCCGTAGAGGGTGGATCCTCGGCGGGTGATTCCACTGTAGCGGGAGGTATGGTAGCGGGAGCAGTAGTTTCACTTCCACATATCCCGTGCTTGATCTTCATGTGCATCAGGAGGAAGGTGCGACGCTTGTACCGCTTCTTGCAGGTGGCGCACTTGAAGTGCTTTTGCACGTCTTTGCCAATCTTGTAGGTGGGTGGCTCCTCCATTAGGTGGAATCTACTCTCATGGTATCTCACCGACTGGCGGGAACTCAGCTTCTTGCCGCAATATTCGCACTGGAAACGAGCACTGGACGGTCGCTCCAACGGAGGTTGACTTGGCTTCTGTTGAAGCTCCTTTGCAGGTGAAATCAACGGCTGTTCCCTTTGGTTAGAGATCTGATCCTTCTCTGGGGACTTAGGTTGAGGCTGCTCCACTGGGGTTTGATTTTCCTCGATCTCAATCGGTGATTGAAGAGGGGGCTCTTGGGGCTTCTGGAGAACTATACGTTGCAGCGGTGATTGAAGAGGGGGTTCCTGGGGCTTTTGGAGAACTATACGTTGCAGCTCCATTGACGGCGGGATCTGCAGTCGCGATTCGATGCAGAACTGATCCTTCAGATTCTTTTCCAGAGCCTGAGGTGGCTGCTCCTTTGGTAGTTGGTGTTCCCTGGCTTCTATAGGCTTCTTAAGAACTATACGTTGAAGTTCCACTGGTGGTGGGACCTGCTGTACCACGAATTGAGGCTTGCGGGGAAGCTCCATGGGCGACTGGTGAGGCGGGGGAATCTGCCGAATCCTCTGATCTCCGATCTGCAGTCGTGTTTCGATACAGAACTGATCCTTCAGATTCTTTTCCGGCGCCTGAGGTGGCTGCTCCTTTGGTAGTTGGTGTTCCCTGGTTTCTATAGGCTTCTGAAGAACTATACGCTGAAGTTCCACTGGTGGTGGGACCTGCTGTACCATGAAATGAGGCTTGCGGGGAAGCTCCATGGGCGGCTGGTGTGGCTGCTGGTGGGGCGGTGGGATGGGCCGAATCCTCTGGAAGCCGAACTGATGCTCCATCATTTCCAGCGGCGATTGGGATGTCAGTGGAACTGACCTATGCACTCGCTGATGAATTGGCGGTGGAGGTGGTGGGTGAACAGAACAATGGTCTGGTAACTCCAGTGATGACAGTACCGCCATTTGCTGATGAAAATGCATGGGAAACTGCATTGGTGGCTGATTCCTGATCATTGGCTTGGTTAAAGGCATGGGAACGGCTATAGGTGGCTGAATAGGGCCAGGTATTGAAACCATGGGAGGCTGCTGCTGGGGAAACTCCATGGGCAGCATGTATGGCCCGGCTGGATGTCCGCTGGGTTGAAGAAAAGGCTGAAACATCGGCTGAATGGGCGGCTGAATAGGCGGCTCCTGCGACGCCCGCTCCCTCGCTGCCTGCCAAGCGTTGATCTCCGCCGCGTGCTGGGTCAAGTGCTCCTTGAAGGTTTCGATGTCGTTGAAGGGTTGCTTGCACAGATAGCAGGGAATGCAGAGCACGAATCCCGGTGGTACGTTCACCTGCCCGTTGCGGGCCAGAAGATCGGTGACCAGAGGCATCGCTGCCGCCTGATTTGTGGGCCAGCTATCGTCCGAGGGCGACTGCGGCGGTGTGGGACGGCCCGACGGGATCTGGGCGTACATCCAGCGCGGATCCATAAATTTGGCCGCCATGCACTTTGATTCGATTATCTCCACGTCACTGTCACTGCAGCTGCTGCTGTCCGCCGAATATGCTGCCGCGGCGCTCTTGGGTTTTGCAAGAATATTGACAACTTTGTGGTGCTGTCCGATAGGATTTCAAATCTCAGAAACTCACCATGCTAATTAAATATATATCCACTTAATAAATCCACAAGACGGCTAAGAAAGTTCGAGAAACGGCACAACACAGACAGCACGAGGTCACGGGCACGACGATTGGCAGAAGAATGAACTGCCGCGGTCAAGTCCCGTTTGGTTTTATACTGTACAGTAAGTGCAAACCGGCTAGCCTCTTGGCGCTTGAACGGGACAGATATAAAGATAGAGAGAGAGAGAGCGTGCGAGTTCTCTCTAGTTTTCTTTAGTCTCTTATTTGTTCGATCCTTTTCTCCTTCTTTTTCTATTCTCATGCGTGTGTGTGTGTGCGTGTGAGTGTGTGCGTGCGCTGTTGTTGTTTACTCTGTGACTTCCATCGCGCGACTAAATATAATTGAGAATTGCTACTAGCAATTTTTAAGTGATCTGCTCTGCTCGCCTTGGGAGATAAGACGGGATTAAATGGGTCTGTTTGTTTTCCTCCGGCTATTAGCAGAGCAGGCTCCCCACAATCTTACTTAATGAATGCGCTGAGTGAGCGTAGCTTTCAAGATAACATTTGGAACCGCGATTAAACGCTTATTAATTTTGCTATATTAATTCCCCAAGGCAGGGAAATAATTTATTATAAATATTCTCTATACACCGATCACGCAGGAACATGTTCAAAACCTCAAAAATCTAAAAAGGGTGGATCTAATGGCATTTCGGACATCTTTGGATTTTTAGAAAAAAAAGAAAAACCAGGTAAAAGGGACACTTTTACGTGATAGGAATATGTCGTAAATATGGCACTTTTTATTAGGGTGAAAAGGATAACAAAGAGGAAAGGACAAGAAAACCCAAACAAGCGTGCCGTAATGAGGGTTCTCAGTGGAAAAATGTGAGATACTTCTCAGCTCAGGTCACTGAATTCTCTGATCTTTTTAAAGTGGCAATATCGTCGAAAAGGACACTCTTTGACTTTGCGGATTGATGCGAATATCTATTAGGGAGTATCCAGGGGTTAAACGAGATTCTCTGTGAGACACTGTAGAAAACAAAGATCCTTTTCTCCGCAGGTCTCCTGATTCTTTGCCATTTCGTATGTTCCATACATTTGACCTTGTAGGTTGTTGACTTTGGCTCAGTGTACTATAAATAGCGGTAGCTAATCGCTCATCCGGGCATCCAGCAGCCAGACTCTAAAAAAAACAATTAATTCGTCATTAAGGAACGCTTCTTATCAGTCAGCACACTCAATGATTTTATAAAATATTCATTTAGAAAGTTGCGGCACCTTCTTATATGAATTCCTCTTATCAGCTCTTCAGTTCCGAATTCCTTAATCGTTTCAAATAAAATAGATTATGATTTTTTCTTATATAGTGTATATACTTTGCATGTACGTATATTATTTATTGCCCCAGAATTAGTTAATTGCTAAACATATCGTCAATTTCGCTTGGATTAATCTACCAAATTTTTGATTGTTTGCAGTCTTTCGTTTTTTTTTTTATCCGATAGGCTATAGCATTCGATTGGGAGTAACAGAAAAAAAAAACAAACACAAATTAGTTTTAAAATAATAGTTACGCTGTAATATTCAATAATTGCTGAGGGTGCACACACATTATTTCATCCAATTTGTTACTCGACTAACTAACTAAGAGTAGGATTAAGAGTTACGTATATAGTAAAAACTACGGCATTATAATTAGACCGATTATACAGACTATGCACTTATACAATGGCCGGTGCTTATCTATATTTACAATTCATATTTAAAATATATATATATATAAATATCCCATATCGATGCCTGAGATAATATCTATTTACATTATCGGATCTGAGGGAGCACTTCTTCGAATGCGAATGCGATTGCGAATGCATCTCTGCCTGATTCGTAATGAAACCTAAAATACCAGAACTAGACCTAGCTACGAGCTAGTGCTGGTGGCCTGGGTTGGGTTTCCTTCTGGCCACCAGCCCCAACCCAAGTTATGACTTGGTGTGTGCCTGTGAGAGTGTGTGTGTGTGTAGTATATATCTACAAATCGGCGTGGCGGCTGTCCTTCCTCCGATCCTTCCCAATAGGAACATAAACACGGGCGAATTATCTACTAGCCGTTCCGGGCTCGGTTCAGGATGAGTGCGGTGAGTGCGAGTGAGCGTGAATTTAAATTAAAGATGGTTTTCAGTCAGTATCAGTTCACCCAGCGCCCCGTCATAGCTCTGAGTGCGCAGCATAACTTCTAGGATCGGCTGGTATTATGCAGTTGATGGTTGAGCGGGGGCTGCCTCTGAAAAATGTCAAATAAATAATAATTAGTTGTGGGTTTCAAAGGAGCAAAAACAAAACAAAATCAAAAAACACTAAAAGCAATGAAGAACAGGAAACACAATGGTTAGGGTCAAGTCGCTGGGATTAGTTGAATGGAACGCAGCCCGCAGAGGCGGCACAGAACGAGGAAACACAGACGAACCCAAACGTGAGACAATTTTGAGCATTCCACCTACCGGGAACTGGGAGCCAAAAAGATATTCAGTTTTCAGTTTTCACTTTTCAGTTATCTGTTTTCAGATTCGTGTGTACGAGCGATCGCCCAGAGCAATGTCAGTGCACATGACCAGGCAGTCCGAGTTGAAAGACTCTACGTCCTTCTGCCCCCCGCTGCCCGTGGCACTTGACAATCGCCCCTGGGATTCCTGGTTACCTGCCAGAGATCAAAGAGGAACAGGAGTGAGCTAAGGTGTGCAAGATAAAGGAGGAACCGCTAAGTGGCCTAATGTACCACTGTACTACTCAGCCTTTAGCCTAATTGCCTGCCAAAATCACACGTCCTAAAATAAAGCCAAAGGGGGGCGGTAATCCTCTTTAGTACTTGTTCTATCGTTCTTTTAATGGACGCCAGGATATTATCCGATCACAATTTTAGCCCTAATTAACCCCTGATGTGACGTCCTTAACACACTTAATGGAAGCTGCCCGTTGATGTTCGTCCCTGGTTTATTTCTAAGTGAATTTATAGCAGAAAATAAAAAAAAAAAATGTATAAAATCTAGTAGCTTAGGAATCCAAGTAATTAAAGATAACTACACTCCTAAATCTTTAATTTTCCTCCAAAAGCCACCTCATTTTTGATCAGTAAATATATATATACAGTAACAATGATAGATAGATAGATAGAAGAAAAAACTTTAAGGAGTTGCTACTTTTGTTTAAGAACCTACCTTGAGTGCCTCGCGTGGCATTGTACTTGTCCTTGATGATAAAGCAGGCTGTGATCATGAAGAAAATGCCGCCCAGGACCTCCACAAAGCTGGTGGAGAAGAGGGCATACTGCAATCCCTCGAATTTCTCCGCATCCGTGTACTGGAAATAAGATTTTGCTAAAGTAATCTAAATATATAATATATATTGATGATATATTTACCTCTTCGGAAAGCCCTCTAGATCCCGCAGCCTCGATGATGCCGCTAGCGGTACTACTAATCAAGGCCGTGGCATTCATGAGCGTGGTCTCCGCCACTTGGGACATGCTCTGCATTTCGGTGGTCAGTCCGGAATCGCTGGGATTCTTGTGCAGATGCTTCATGATGGCCTCGGATATCTATAAGTATTTATTCGTATTATATCGTTATTATATGGCATATATCGAAATAATATCGGTTACTTACCGCTCCCACCAAATACGGACTGCCGGCATCGCCAAGCGCATGTGATATGAGGATTTGGAAGGCTTCAGCCGTGGAGCGACGCGTCGGAACCACCACATACTGTTTAAAAAATATAAAAGGGTTAATTTATGTTCAACAAAAGCAATTAATTAAGCAATTAAAAAGTGCAATAAGCAAAGCCAAATTTAAAAGCGGCGCCATAACCGATTATTAAGCTACGACTATCGATTACACCAAGTTACCGATACCTTCCTTTGGCAGCTCCTCCGGGGGACAGTTAATCCCTCCACAGGCTGCCTCCAGAAAGTATTCTACATAACTATTTCTTTTTTATTACATTAATCAACATAAATACATACAAATAAAAAACGATAAGCTAGTGTAGGTGTAGGTGTAGGTGTGCCTGTAGCCTATTCAAATTCGCCAAAAGCTCGCCAAAGATGGAGCCACTCAAGAATTTAGGAACAAAGAACCGTTCCCCCGAAAAAGATAAATCAAACACAGCATGGCGCGGCATTCTTGGGTTCGTGTCCAAACCAAAATGGGAACAGCTGGCGGCGAGCCTGCCTGGGAACAGTTTGCTAGCGTTGGCAGTGGCGGCGGCGGAACCTTGTTTTTTAAGTTACTTTTTGGATTTCTTTTTTTGTTTAAACTTTTGAAATAAAATGTGCCAATATGTTGCTGAACTACTGAACTCTTAAGGCCACACATTAAGTTTTTACTGTTATAACTACAGGTGATATGATGGGTGTAGAGAGTGTGTGTGTGCGTTGTGTTTTGTGGGGCAGAAATTACGCAAAGCATTTATGATATTACACCAAGCATTTACCCATACCATTTCCCCATAGCCTAGGTCATCCCATACTAAATATATATAAAAACCGCCCGATAAAGGCTATCTCTAATCACGGTCGCTTATCGCTGGCCTGCAATTAATATAGCGCCACCCGATCGCCACCACCTCCCCTCTTCTTTCTTTCCTTCTTATTTTTCGGGTTAGATAATCGGCCCACCGATATGCGATTGCTTATTTCTGTCACGGAATCGCCTTTTTGCAATGGCAAAAGCAAAGACACACACAACAAATGGCAACAAAAAATAGAAGCACACGCAAATCAAGTGCGTGGTAAAAGCAAAAACATAAAAAATAAACCAAATAATTGAATACCAAGCAAGAAAGTAATGCATTGGCCCGCGACTACGTCTATATGTGTACCGCCTCGTCGTTTCTGACGTACTGCCAATTTTAGAACATGCCACCCAAATTACGTATGCGAGCGGAAGAACTGCGTCCACGGTTTGGATTATATGTCATATCCATTATCTAGCGCACATCAGCTGATTGTACAGCCTTCTAGATCCATTCATGGGCTATATACAAATCTTATCTAGGCGGGCTACCAAGTCAAGTCTTGGCACTTTATAAAGATAACTGCTTTTTATTCAACTTTCTAGATCTGTTCTAGGGGGTTTTATTACCTTGATATTATGATATTGCATCACTAAGTGCACTTTATGGGATATATATCTTATCTAGAGGGCTTAACCCAGTCTAAGTGCTTTATAATTGTGCCTATTGCATCATTTAGTGCATTCCTGTTGCACCTTTGCCCATAATTAAGGTCACTTTATCAAACTGGTTTACATTATCATATAAAAGTATTCATTTTCTACTAAATATTATATTTTTAGACCTTGAACAATAGGTTTTCAGCTCATATTCCTACGGTATTGTGTGATTTTTCAGTTCTCAAGAATCAAAACAAAATCCACTAGACTTCGCCAGACATGAATCACTAGCCCCGCCTCCCTTAGTTGTCTTATAATACTCTTATCAAGGGCTTATCTTCCCAAAAGCGGACAAACGTGACATGCCGCAGAGATAACCCTCGTGAATCCAATAAAGTACGAATATTTCGACACCTCCAGCTGAATATGGAACTGGGGCTTTAATAGGGTTATATATGTATATACGACACCCACTGGGGGTTGAGTGTTGAAATTTTTTGGCACGCTGCAAGTGTTTCTTGGGGGTTGGACACTCCCCTTGCTCCCCATAATAATGAGGAAACAGAGGGATGAAAGTTACAGTGAGTAGTTGAAGCTCTACATAGATTACATTTACAAAAAAGAAAAAAAGTAATAAAATGAAATGAGGGTCATGTTCCCCCCCTGTGGGTAAGTAAATGTAAATTGTAAGTAATGATTAAAGAGGCGTATCTGTGAAGTTGCAGAACTTTAAGGCAGCTGAGAGATGCAATGCCTTAAAGTCCAAAGTTCCCACTCTAAGTGAACCAAAAACCACTCCCAAAATTAAATAAAAACAACCACAACATGGAGTATCGGATGACCACCACCAGTAAGAGATGCGGGTAAGAACAACACAAGAGTTAAAGGTTAGAGTGTGGGTGCAGTGTGTGTGTGTGATTCTCTGGTTGAGTGTGTGTGGGTACTCGTTATAACAGTAAAAAGTTAATGCTTAAACTAGGATCTCGGTGTGTTTAATTACAGTTTACGTTTACGATATATATACTATGTATACTCAAAACAATACGTGGGTGCAAAAGTTACAAAAGCATAATTAAGGAGAAGAACTCAGCGCAACTTGGCTTACCAGCAGAATGTCCGCAACAATTGCCCAATTCAAATTTAAAGCTAACTGCCCGAAAAAGATGAGCGCATAGGTTCCCGCCGTACTACTGTTCACCAGCAGGCAGGCTCCCGTCAGCAGTGGAGCACTCGTAAGCAGGCCGAAGGCACATATCACCGGATCTGCCGAGGGATACCGCTTGATCAGGGCCTGGGACACGAACGAACCCAACGGCACGCCCAGCAGACCGGCCAGCATGGTGATTAATCCAAAGTTGAACGCAACACTGATTTGAAATTTCCAAGGGGGTACACATTCGGTTAGTTAATGCCAAAAAGCTTAAGGAAACAAACCCCCGGGACTTAAAGGATCACATATTTAATTATTTCAATCCATTATCTAATAAGATAATAGATTAAAATCACCAAATATGTGGCCCTGCAGTCCGTGGGTTATAACAAAATTGAACGAGCTTGGGGGTTAGGGCGAGACTTGGGGCTTAACAGGAGAAAAGAGAACACAAATTTCAAACGATTGTCGCGTTTGTTCGATGAGTGGTGCTATCGATAATCGATTGGCTGTGGCTTTTGCTTCTTCTTAATCTCTGGATGCTCCATCATCTTACCAGCAGAATATCGGCCACAATGGACCAGCACAGGTTGAGCGCCACCTGGGCCACGAAGACAAAGAAAAAGCACAGCGCCTCTGGGCTCGTCTGGGGTACCATGAGGGCAGCAAACACCATGGGTGCCGATACAAAGAGTCCCACCGCACAGATGTACGGATCACAGTTCTCGTAGAGTCCTCGCAATCGCTGGGCCAACAGGGAGCCCATCGGCACTCCAATGAGGCCCGCCAGCATGGCCACAATACCGAACTTGTACGAGATGCTTAACGATGACAGATCAGAAACCAGAGTTGGTAAGGCGCACAGCTCGATTGTCTCGGGGATTAATTACTTGGGGTCGGGGTTCAGGGGAGGCAATAAGCCCCACTTTCACGAACTGAGTTCTTTAGAATCCTCAAGTATCTCGAGAGGTTCTTGGGGGTTCTAAAGGCTACAATTTCTCTGCCATCTTTTAATTAAAAGAATCCCAGCTAGATTCGTGAAAATGAGACTTTTGGGAAACCGGTATTAGCACACTTACTCGTCCTGGTCGAGCTTCTCGTTGCCGGGCTGCATCTTCAGGCCTAGATAGATGAAGGAGGGTCCCCACCAGGCCAGCGCTCCGGCCACAAACGCCACGCACGTGAATCCCGCCGTGGAGAGCATGAAGGATCTGTTCTTGATCAGAGCCCGAATGTCCTGCTTGTAGGTAGTGGCCTCCAGGTTGTGCGATCCCTCGCTGTGACCACGCTGCGGATCCTTGATGAGCATAATCAGGAAGACGGCCACAATGCCCAAGATGGGGGTGACTCTCAGAGCGAATCGCCAGTTGTTGGCCAGGTGAGCGGTCTTGGATCCCACGATATATCTGGAAAAGAAGAGGTTGGGGGTCAGTGATGATTGACTCTCTGCTCCGGGCTGCATTGGCGGCCAATTGTGCGTTGCATAAATGCCAATCAACCCACCCAATTGACCCAACACTCCTCTAATTCAATTAGGGGAGCCGTCAATTGCGGCATTCCGAAACCAAATCAATTTCAATTCCCCCGAGATGGGAGTCACGTGACTTCTCACGCTTCTCCGGCCGCGAGAAGCACTGATTAGCATTCCAGTGTCAGGCGTCCGCCTTCCAGCCTCAAACTTTGCCCTCATCGCCTGTTGTCAGCGGTTGATAAGACAAAGTTGCAGACTCAGAGACAGACGTGAGATAAGAGGAGCGGCATCTCCCGGATCTTTCACTGATCACCGATCTGGACATTGATCCCACATCCCAGATGTCTTATTCAACTTACCCCAGACCGGATCCCACGGGAATGGCAAAGTAGAACAGGGCCAGCATCTTGGAGCGCATGTCGTGGATGAACAGATCCGAGATGATCGTCGGCGCGATCGTACTGTACGAGGCCTCGCCGATTCCCACCAGTGCCCGGAAGGTAATGAACCAACCAAACTGCTGCATGAAGGATCCCAGCAGGGTGGTGGTGCTCCACAAGCCCACTCCGACCGCCATGATCCAGGGGCGGGAGTAGCGATCACCCAAATATCCAAAGATCGGGGCGCACACCATGTAGGATATAACGAACACGGTCTGCAGAAGGCCGGCACTGTCATTTCCGATATCAAAATCTTTAGTTACGTCCGGCAGTACTCCTGGAAAGAAATTAATAGGAATGCAAGGATTAGATAAGATATTACATTATATATAAGCCCAAAATAACTTCTAAGTGCCACCCAAAAACCCTTTATTTCATAATTAAGCTTAAATCTAAAGCATTTCGTGTCATTTTCTGATAATTATCATATTAAGAAAAGTAATACTGTGAAAATGGGACAGATAATAGCCCGCTGATATTATGTTTTTTATTCTCTTTATTGGTGAATATGCGGAATGCGCGTGATATGTTGTGTGATATATGTTTATATATTGTATATGTCTGTGGTACAGCAGCGACTAACATACATACATCAGCCCATCCCCAGCGGGGGCTGCTAATTGCCCAAATAAATAAATGGTTAATACCAGTCTGCCAATATTCGAGTGTTTTTTTACGTAAGCCCGTATTTATGGGGTCGTTGGGGGGAGTTGTCTCTATAATTAGCACTCCGAACACACAAAGTCATGGAAGCTCAGGATGACTGAGGAAAAATTCCGGAAATATACAGAGTGTTTATGGCTCATCATATTTATATTATTATATTTTCCGCAAAAAAACCAATTAATTAACCCATTGATATCTATTAAACAGAAGCATAGACTATGGATTGATCATTAATATTTATTTATACAACGCACACTTCTTATCATTATCATTTATCATATCGGGGTTTACTTTTTCAAAAACTACAACAATCGATAGCTTACAATCGATAATAAACTGGTGCATCTCCAGCCTCATCGATATGCATATGCTGCATACATATCTGTGTCATGATTTGAATTTTCAATCATCGCGATCACCTTCGCACACATTTTCTCAGCTATTTCCTGCACGTCTTCACCTGATCGTTTAAAAATTCATTAACAAACGGATGTGCAACTTGGAGAATTAATGGCCAAAACGACCTCATCGTCAATAATAACTGTTTATTTTGCTATCTAACGCTACTTCCTACATTCTACATGCAGCTCTAAGCAAAAATGTGAGCTTTTAAGCCCCGTCTCGTCCCAAAGTCTGTGTCTTTCTTCGTACATTGGCCTTTGCAAGTGCTTAAAAACAACAACAACAACCACAACTACAACAACGAATAGAAAAATACCTACTTAAAGTGCTTAAGCACCCGAAAATAAACAACGGCCCACAAATTAAGTGGGCGAGAGGGAGGGACGGTGGGGAGCGGTCTCCCCGGAGAGTGGAGCAAAGAGAGAGTGAGAGCGAGATCAGAAGCCGGCAAATGCAGCACCAGCAACAACAACAACAACCATATACAGAAAGCTCAACAAGTTGTGCCGCAAAGAGAGAGAGAGAGACACAACGGAGCGCCAGAGCCGATCCCCCACGAACCGAGCCGAAGCGAAGCAAGACGTGGCACGAAGTGCTGCCTGCCTGCAGTGAATCAGCGTTTGCTTTTTAATTATTCCATTTTCTGGGTCTTTTTGCTCATTTCGCTTTTGAGAAATTTATCGTACGATGTTTTCGACCAATCAGCGCGTTTGTTTGCCTTGCCCAGTGACGTAACGGTTGGAGGACGCCACGCGATAAGTGCGCGTGTGTGTGTGCGCTGCACTGCGATTGTGGGCTGGTTTGGGTGAGGCATCGTGCTTGAGAGAGCCTGTATGTGTGTATAAATATTGCTATCTGGTTCCGCCGCGCAAGGAATTCCGATTGTTTATGGGCATTCTTGGCCCCCAGTGCCAAAAAAAAAAAAAAAGAAATAGCATCTATAAGTACATGTGCTATACTATGGATACCACGCCGCAGCCCCCCTCTCTTTTGGTTGTCCACTTGCAGGGGAGTTCCGTCAACGTAGGAACAGCACACATTTGTATTTTCTTTTAGCCGGTTGCCGCAATTTTAGAACCTGTTTGGCGCTCTCAATTTTCTCTCTCTCTCTCGGGTTGTTCTCTCTTTAGTATTGGGCACATGACAGTGCGATTCGCAGTTGTAGGGGCAAAATCAGCTGGTACTATGATGTTATACGATGTTCAGACTTCAACTTGAAATTCAAATTTTGCCGAGTCTAATCTCCCTGAGTGGCATTTTCGGGATCACAACAAAAGTTAAGTGGTAATAATATAATTATTTTTAAGTTCAGGCATTTAACTTGATCTTTGAGCCAAATGGGTACTTAAAAATAAATTGGATTTAATATTTTATGGGCCAAAAACTGCATTCTTTCATTTTGCCCCAAAAACAGCTGTTTTTTGTTTAGACTTGATGCAAAGGGTAAGTAAACAAATGGTAAAAACCAAACAAAAACAATTTTTATTTTATAAAAGAGCTTAATTTCCCCTAGGGGCCTTACACTCCCACAACGCACTGTACTATACTAAAGGGGAAACTTCAGAACGTTGCTACGGTGAGAAATAGCCAATATTTATAACCAGGCAACTGCAAAAAGGAAAAAACAACAAAGCCCGGTCTTGACGCTCATTACCATGAATGAAAAAGTTGTTTCTGACCGAAAGTGACACTAACTGAACCGACTACTGACTGTTCTCAGTCTGGGGATATTCTCTGTATCTCTCTTCCTCCCCAGAGTCGCGTCTGGTGACGTTGGCCTTGAAATATCGCGCGATATGAGTGCGATGTGCAAGCTTTAAAATCGGACGATGATTATATATCCGACCCCACCAGAGGCTGTGTGACTTTCGCTTTGGAATGTGCCGAGTATTTGAATGCCGAGCACTGGAATTGTTTCGGGGGGAGGGGGAAAACTTTCTTTTTGTGGCGCCATGTGGAAATCAATTGTGAAAGCCATTGGCCAGCGGCAGAAAACACAGGGAGGAAAAAGAGCTCCAGACATTCCCTACCCCAACCTTTGTTTACTATTCCTTGCTTCGCCATGGCTTTTCCCTCTACTTAATTCAATTTGTTTGCGCAAAAAGTGTGCACACTGCATTTGCGTAGGTCGTTGACATAGATAAATGCATTAAAGATACACCCAGCAAATAAGTGTATACTAGAAAAAATTAGAACCCAATGACGTGCAAGAGTCAGGCGAAAATTACAATAGAGATATGCAAAGTAAAAGCTTTTAATATGTATTAGAAGCGGCTGGGTTTCTGTATAACTCAAAGTTTAACTTTAATTTGTGAAATACAAGGATCACACTTGGTTAAAAATTAAGTTTTTAGGTCTTAAGATTCATAAATAATAAAGCTGTGTTAAGGAATATATTATTTAAAATTATTTTTCAGTTTCTCCTAATTATCTGTATCTCTAATTGGTAATTCGTTTGTTTTTGTGAGTCTGAATTTATTTCCTTTCGGTATCTGTATATTTAAAGTTATATAATTTGCAATTACTCATTGGAAATAACACTTTTTAAGTTTACCAAAACTTGGCACTACTTTTTTATAAGAGCAAGTCCAAGGGTATTGGCCATGTCGGTGTGTCAAGGCTGACCATTTTGGTGGTTGTATCTCTTCTGTTTATTTATTATTTCTTTCTTCAGCTCTGTGTGATGGCAACAAAATGGAAAGTTTTTCGTGTATCTCTCAATATTTTTTGGTTGAGAAAACATTTCAAGCGGAAATAAAACCAAACTCAGCGACTTTTAACAAATGCAAAATATGCACAAAAGCCAAGTCAACGCCATTAAGCGAGAAAAGCAAATAATGTGATTACATTGAGTTGCCAAACACGATCAAATAAAGGCCAAAAGCAGAGATAGTGTGCCACCAAAAGTCTGTTTTCGATCAATGGACATATAGACACTATTATTCAGATCTCTCGCGTTGGAAGGGGGCCAAGAAAATTACGTCGGAAGCACAGAGCAGAACGGAATCTTCTTGGTATATATAGTAGAAATACGCCTTCTTCATTCAGTTCACATATGTATATATCTGTTGACCGAAAATAACTAAGCTCCGATGTTCAAAGTTCGCTGGCAGTGCAAAAAGCAATTTACTGTCAACAATAATGGCCCAGAATAACAGCAGAGATCCCCCCGATCATGAATGAAGAGGGCTCTATAGCATGGTACTATAACATCAGGCCATCGTCAGCAAAAGCTTAAAAAAAAAGCACAAAAAACAAGAAACAAAGGGGAAAAAACTATGCCAAAATTGAAAATTCAGCAAAGTCGGAGGTCGAAGCCAAAGGCCAAGACGCACTTAAACTTGTAATGATATGCATCATATTGGGGTGGCCAGACATCGGGCGATACGACTGCGACTACGTCTATATACGCTGTAATACTATATATGCGACACATGAGCTGAAAACTGTAAACGTGGCGAATGTGTCGAAATTCCCTGAAAAAGAAACCACTAGGCCAAAAGCAAAACAAAACAACATGTATATTGGCAAAGGCAATCTAATCGCGTCAAGATGGCCGAAAAGAAGCCCACTACTGCCAGCCAGCCAGCAACACGTGTCGTAAACACCTGTCTGTGATCCAATGCAATTTGGTCGTGCAGCGACTCTAGTTTCAGCCACTTCATGATAAGACCTTAAAGTTGGCCAAAGTGATGATGATAACATTGCCACTGGAAAATGGCTGGCAACCTTGAGGGCCAATTGTTTATTTTAGTTTTCATTTTCGCCTTGCCTTGCCGTACGCTAAAATTCTCGAAAATAAACACAAGTTTTCCACAATTAATTAGACGCACATGGATAATTATGAGTTTTCGCGTGAGGCCCACGAGGGGGGAGACAAAAGCAAATTTAAATTAAAATCCAAAAAAATCCAGGCTGGCATTGATGATAAACTGATTCACTGGCTCAGTGGCTTGGTGTAAGTGTTATCGCCCTTTTCTGTGAGTAATTCCTTTTCCTGTCTGATTAAAACTCGTATGATGTTTCTGGGCACTTTCCGTTCTGCAATTCGCTAATTGAGGGCTTTTCTATGGCTCAAAGAAAGTGCGCATAATTGATTTCTAATTGACTTGGCTCATCAGGAGGCTCACAGCAGTCTGCCCATAACTAGTTTGTCATACCCATTATCATTGCAAAATATTTGCAGGCAAGTCAAATATATGATCATTGCGAAAACTTAATTTCCCTGACTGGGGGGGATTAAAGATCAACCTAATGGAAGTTTAGTGTTCAGAATCTACCAATTAGATACTACTAATTATATATTTTTCTAAGGGTTTATGCATGCAAATAAACAGGTGTAACAGCCAACACACTTTGGCTCGTTTATCCCATTTAAACTGCATTTAGAGAGATGGTTTTTTTCCACCATGTAATCGTGGCGAACAAACAAGTTTCCTTATTCACTGGGGTTTTGTATAACGGAATGTGATACAACCAGACCCACTCTGAAGTCCACTTCTCCATTTCCAGATAGAAGTAAATGTAAGCTTAAAGAGCCTCGAAGATTCTCCAGACATTCTAAAGTGTCCAATTGAATAAGCCCGCATTCACGGAAAACTCAACAAATTAAGAACCATTTCACCGCTAATGCCATTAATAAATAAACACTAATGAAATGGGAATTGGAGTCCATTGAAGTGGGTTTATTTATAGGCCGTAACATGCGATTACCGGGTAATTGTCACGCGGGCGGGTACAACTGATCAGCGATCACCCCCCTCCAATCGCCGATCACTGGAGCCTCCGCCCTAAGCTCAGCCAGGCAACAGGTCAGGTGCTGGCGTCGCTGCTCTATTATTATTATTATTTCGTTTTTTATCGCACTTTAGTGCGAGGAATATTCGCGAAATGGGCTTGATTGATTGCCCACCCCAGGAGTACCCGGTGGAAATGTCCCGAGTTGGGTGCACAAAACAAAAAAAAAAGAGGAAGCGGATTCCTTTATCGGCGCATTAGCAAACGATAAAAAGTTCACCCGCATGTCTGTCTGAGTTTCTGTTTGAATATTTTTGGATCGCGTGATTCAATTGTAAAGTCGATTAGTCATTCAATATAGCTAAATGCTACGTTTATTTATATACATATATACGCAATCTTTATGGTACATTTTGTAAATAACAAATCGTAAACGATGATGATGATGTGGTCTGTTATTCTGCAATGATTAAGTCACAACAACAACAACTACTACTACTGATTACAGTATTTGTATACAAATGTCAAGGGAAAAGGGTTGATAACAGTGGGGAATCCCTGTTTTTATTAAAACTTTTAAATTTTCTTTGCAATCTTACAGTTCTTGAAGTATTTTGAAGGCTTGAAGAACCTTTAATTTGTAAAGGAATATCTAAATAATATAACCTTTTGAATTTTTTTGTGCTGGTAGTCATTAAATTATTATAATCATAATTTTGCCCCTTTGCTTAGGCATTCTAATCTATAGCAATCAGTTTCTCTAATGTCAACACATTTGGTTATCTGATGCGGAAGTAGAAGCCCACTTGACGTCAGTGCTGGAGAGCTCTTTTCGATGCATTATCTCTAAATTACAGAACAATTTAAGATCAAATAATGCGGGTCAACCCCTCTGAAGGGAGGCTACATCTTCAAAATAAGTAGAACCTAGATGGGGCGGAGCTGGAAGAGCTCTTTCTATTATGTTCGCATTATTTTTGGAGAAACCGTAGAAAAACAAAGATTACTCATCGCCGGACGCTCAGAACTAAAAAAAACCAAACCCAAAACATGTCAGAGCAGAAGGCTTTCGATGTTCGTCAAGATATTAATGGTGCCTTATGCTGTCACCTTTTATTCGCGGACTCCCAACGAGGAATTCGTTGCCCAACCATGCCCTAGGACTTACCGGCGATCGTGAAGCGATCCATGTAGTTGATGAGGTTGACAAAGCAGAGCACTGTGACCGTGAACCACTGTGACCGGCCCACGGAGGCGAGGCGCGTGGGTACGGCTGACTGGAGTCCCGGGATGTTGGGGTCAGCACCGTACTGTTGGGGTCGCAGGCGGTGTCGCTCCTCCTCCATGCTGTCCGAATCTGAGGGCATCAGCTGCTGTGACGAATAGGTCGCAGGCAATCCAATGGGAGACAAATTGGCCAGATTGGCCACATCCTCTCGGCTGCTGCCGTTGCTGCTGCCGCTGCTGCTGCTCTGGACCATCGCAGGATTATCCATGGCTGCCGCTGTGGGGAGCGGTTGGTAGGAGGGTTTCTGGTGTTTCAGCGACATTCACCCGACGATCCTCTTTCGCACGCCCTCTTCTTTGGTCTTCTTTCGCCGAAGATCTTAATAATGGCAACGCGGCAAAAATTATTTGCACACTCCCTCTGCCACTCTCTTTCTCTCTATGTCTCTTTCACAAACACACACACTTATAGCGCGCTCACACACACACACACACACGTAGAGCGCACAGCCCACAGAGGAACACGCGATGAAAGCGACGACTGCAAAAGAATGTGTGTGTTGTTGGCGGCGGCGGCACAGTTCTCTTTTTATCTCTCGCGAATCTCACTACAATCTCCACTTTCAACTAGCTTGTCTAATCGCGATTGTTCCTCAAATAGCCGTTGCAGTTGCGGTGCTTCTCTTAATTTTACTTTTCCGCGATTCTCCGTTTCCTCAGCGGTACGTTTTGTAAGCTTTTTTTCGAATGGCACGCTTGCACTTGTATTTATAGGTTTCTTGATGAAAACGATTTATTCGATGTTCGAGAATATCGATTCCTATTTTAGGAAATCGATGCATCGACCAGTCTGGTCACTTTAGAAAGCACAATTTATGAGCTTTTTACCTTTTACAGAACCATTCAGCTACTTTTTAGTTGTTATACAGTTGAAAAGGTGTGAAACTTGGATGAACTTTTATACATCTTTGTAAAATGTAGGAGAATCGATAGGAATATCGATAAATACCTCAAATTCAAATTCAAATTTAAACATTAATTTTGTTTAAGTGATAAGTCTCGTTTAATTTGAATGCAGATAAAGTAAAAATTATTCCAAGGCCGGACTAAATCCTAACCTAGTCAATGTCGATTTCATCCAAGCGTCCTCGCACTCGATTCTTGCGCCTATGCCTCTTGGTGGGTGGCGGCAGGAAGCTCTCCAAGAACTCAATGGTGGTCAAAATGGTTTCCGAGCTCACGTTGCCAATATAGTTCTTGTCAAAGTAGACAACGGGCACGGGTGCCTCCGTGGACATCAAGAACTTGTCGCAGTTGCAGCGCTGGGTTTGTATCTTGGCGTCAAGGGTTTCCACCTCCGCATCGGTGGTGGTATTTGATTTATCTGGTACATAGAGATCGGGATCGATGGTTTATACAGAGATATCTTAAGGATTCTCAGACTATGTACCCACCAAACAGGGGGCGAAAGCACTCCTTGACCTGTATCCACTTGGTGCAGAATTGTTTGATGAAGCTATCGTTCTGGTTGAAAAAACTCCGCGCTGCATTGTCCACGCGGTATTTCATGAATCCTGGCACATACGGCCACTTGCCCTTGGCGGCGTAGAAGCAAATGATGTCTGAAAAGGATTCGCAAAGGGATTTGAATTATAAATTTCAATTTAAATTGAAATACTGAACTTAACTGATTTATTAGATAGTCTATTAAGTTGATAAGTTTGTTATTCCTTAAAAATGTAAGACAAATTTGTATAAAAAATGGTTTTTTTTTATGTTAAAAAAGGATTAAAATCTTTGATGTTCTTGAAGGCAACATAATGTTACACAATAAATAATAATAGTACAAAATATAACTAAATATAATAAACCAAAGCGATTTCTGTGGCACATCTAAATATATAGTTTATAATCGATTAGCATTTAACATTATTAAAAACCGAAATAACAATTTTACTCCATACAAAATATGATTATAAATTAAACATAAAAATCTACTCGTATGTATTATAAGTAGAGAAAAACCGTAATTATTTGTCATTGTAGTTAAATTTCTAAATAAATGCTTTGACTTCTGAAATTTGCATTGAAGTATAAAATATCTAGACCTTATTAAGTATTCTACTATTCCTTACAATATTTCCATAGCATTCTTAAGAACTATAAGGTATAAAGTTGTTCAAAATGTAGCTTACATTACATTAATCATTTAGTGGAAAGTTTCCAACTTTAATTAAACTCTTTAGACATAAACATAAGCTTAGCTTCAAAGTTTATGTCTACAATCTGTACAGAATATGTACATACATATGTACATATGTACATATATCGCAGTTGCTAGGGCTTTCTGCTAGGTAGTTCTGGAAACTCTCAATGAAGTTGTGCAGGTGCGAATTGGGCCAGATCGGATGACACCTTCAAGGGGGCCCTTATAAAAGGCACCTCGTAGCCCCAAGACATCCCAGTAATATTTCTAACTCAAGATGAAGTACTTGCTGCTACTGATCGCCTGTTTGGTTTATTCAAGTGCCCTTGTGTCTTACAAGAAGCTGCAAAAAGGAGGTAGGTTCCGATGGTAAAAATAGTGTTTTTTCTTAGAAGAAACCCTATTTACAGCAAATGGCTGCAAGACGGAGAAGGGCGAGGAAATAAAAGTGGGCGCATTTGTGCAGGATGAGAAAGTGTGCGGCGTCTTTCACTGCCGTACCAAGGAGGGCGATGCCCTAATTCACTAGTGAGTAATTAAATAACAATATTTAGAGTACTCTCTAATGAAACATTATAAATGTTTGACTTAAGTATTTTCTTTTTCGTATTTATCATATAAATTTCTTCGTTTCAGTTGTCAACAACCAGTTACATTTGCCAAGTGCAGGGACCGTGGTGTGCTCACATCACTTGACTTTCCCCAATGCTGCTGGACATGCGTTAGAAATGTGGATTGCACTGAGGACGGAAAACCTATTGAAATTAAAACTGACACTTGAGATGGCAAACGATCCGGCGGAGAAATCGGCGAAGAAGCCGAGGGAAAACAAGCCGAAACCGCGTGAATCCTTTGTGAAATATGTAATTATTGTATAAACAAATGATTACATCAAATAATATAAATTTATGTTCATTTTCAAGAGCATTTCTTTAAATACAAACTACAGTTCTCTTAATTTAATTAACAACATACTTAAATAATATGAAAATTTTATGTATTTTTAAGAACACAAATTTAATACTTCATTTTTAAAAAGCAGAAACCGACTGAGCAATAATTCGAAGCTTAATATAAGTTATTTAAGCGCTTATTGTTAAATATGGAAATCAATTTCACAGTACTGTTAAATTTGCCTTAAAATTTGCAGATTTGGCTTTGAGACCCGAAGAAAACCTAGTCAAGTTTTCGTTTATTTCGAAAATCAACTCACACGGCACATGAAAAAGATGTAAAAAGGTGCGCTGATGCTCCAAACTTGAGATCAGGTGAATGCCACTGGATCGCCGACTGCCGATCGAGGCCTGTTTTCCGGCAAAAGGGATTTCCTCCACGCGGACAGTCTTCAGATAGGCCTCGCCCATGGTGAGCAGGAAGCCCAGCACAACTAAAGCCACTAAGCGCCATGCGATTTTCCGCAGGAGTTCCATGATGTAAACGAACGGACCGGTCACTCAGCAATGGCGAATGCAACTAACCGACGGAAGTCCTGCAGGACCTGTCTGTCCTGTGCATGATTTTATTGATTTTAATTGCCCGTTGGCAGCGGGGGGAGTTGACATAAATCCCAGGTACTGGCCACACTTGCATGTGTCAACCTAATTTGTTGGCAGAAGTAACAATAACAACATCAAGGGGCATAGGTTTATTGAACTCTGTCCTCAAATGCCAAAGAAGTGTCGCGATATTTCTAGCAAATATTTACGTGTCATAAATTAAACAAAATGCAACGCACAGACAGAGACACATAAAATGCAAATGCTGCGGCAATTAAGTAACTAACTAGGTATTACTCAATAGAGCTGGTAACCAGATAATTGGTCTGTGAATAATTAACCGACTTGCGAATACAATTCAACTATTTGGCGGAAGAAACTATTCCCATTGCCGGCACATGGCGTATACTTAATGTGCCGGCGTTAAACCTGCTTCCAGGTGCACGCTTCACCCCTTTCGAATGCCGCCTCGTCTAGAATATAATCCACGTGTTGCAAATCTATTTTCCAGCTTATCAAGTTTGGCACACTTTGAATGTAAGAATGCATAGCAAACAAGCGGGGTGCATATGAATAATAGAATTAAGTAAAGCAATTTAAATAGCTGGCTTTCGCTTTAAATATATATCTCCTAAAAGAGAAGACACTTATATATATTTAATAATTACAATTTGTGGGTTTAAGGTAACTAAGTGTCAATCGAAAATGTATGTAAAGGGCAATAGGGGTCATCTCCAATCCCCAAAGGAAGCATCATAATTTTAAGGGGGAACTTAATCGTTTATCTCCGTTTGTTTTTTTTATTTGGCCATGGAAAAAAGGAGCCCATGGAGAAATTATGCTCAGCCACCATTTTGTTTTTGATTTTTGTTGTAACTTTACATTTTGTAGTTCTTACATATAATATAAAACCTCAATAAACCATTTTTTATCGTATCTTTCATTTATCAAAAAAAATTCCCGAAAATCAGCTATTTTTTAGTTTCCTTTAATAACATCTCCAGGCAAGTCGATTTAGAAAGGTCCTTCTGCCTACAAACTATAGCTTTAGCTGTACTGTAAAGTAAATATGTACGTATACATGTATACATATTAAATTAACATATTAAAATATAATATTTATATTAGAACGTACAAATACATATTAAATTAACATATTAACATATATTTATATTTATATTATATTACATTATATTAAAACGTACAAATACCCTAAATGGAAGTCAAATTAAGTGATTAGCATGGATGTTATTAAACATTACAGTTTCTGTTAATGCTGAACCTGAGCAACATCAATATGTTGACAGCGACATTGAATGTTGCTAAAGCATATTCTTAGCTTCATTTGGTTAGCCACACTTAGCTGGCAACATTTTCTTGTGCATTTAGCCAAAGTAACTTTATTAAATTCTAGCGTCTTTGAATTAGCCATGTTAGGTTTAGGTTAAAGTAAACGGTACCTAATTAATTAAAGTATAATGTGACACCTGTATTTTAATACAGAAACGTAGAGGTGCCGAGAATCTCACAGTTTAGCATCTTCTAAGGTAGCTTTCCTACTGGTTTTTCCCTTTTTTATAACCCCCAAAAATTGGACAAACCAACTAATATTAATATTAATTAATATCTTTAAAAAGATCTTGTGGTCTTAATCAACTTTCAGTTTATTTTCTTAAAGCCTTATATTTAATTTTCATCTTTTACTCCTTTCAGTTGCAAATATATAATATATATTATATTAAATTATATATCCTCAGTTAATTCCTTTACTCTTCATTGAGTATACTGGACCAGAGCCGGACTCTGTCCGTTTGGAATTCACTGGCCACATTAATCTGAAAGCCTTTGGCAGGGGCAGGTGCATTGGTGAATTCCTGGTAATCGCAAATGCCATTGGGACGTGACTGGAGCAGTTCGCTGGTGCACGGGGTCAGTGACTCGGCATTCCGTGGTTTTCTATGGAAAGTGGTTAGTAATTTATTTATTTATTGTGATATTTATAACCTTTAAAATAATTCACTCACCCAGTCTTGGCAAAGTGTACAAAATAATCCACAAACGAGTGAATGACCTTTGCCTCCGTGGAGTTGCGTTCAAAGTCGGGGAATATCAAGGGACTACGGAACAGATACAAGAGATCATCGCAGTGGACAACGCCGTATTTGCCCGTGACATTGGCGGATGTATAGGCAGAGGCATAGCTCAAAGGACCTCGATAGTTAAAGCTATACAGATAAACAGGAAGCGACTCGTGGCAGACATCCTGGCGAATGGTATTATACAGAGGCTGCTTGAAGCCTCTGTCCGAAATGAGCTGTAAATCGTTAATAAATAATTCAATTAACTAAATAGATTAAACAAACAATGCATAAAAAGGTCGCATAAATTAAATAAGAGCAGTTCCATTAATTAAAACCTTGTTAGATTAAGTAATCAGCGATTAACTCGCAGAGTAATTAGATACAGTAGCTGACGGTGGGCATAAATTATCACTTACATCCATAAATCCCTGCACAGTTTCCTCGTTCACCTCATGCTGCCCCTGGAAATACTCCCTCACGAGGAGTTTTGTGCTCTCGTTAAGCTGCTGCTGGCAAAAGTCGGCCGGAAACTCCATTAGCTCCTGGAGCAGCTCATCGAAGCGATCATTGAAGCTCTGGCGGAGCGTCTCGTTGCCCTGGATGTTCACCACACGCACTGCACCCTCACCGGGCACAGTGCCCAGGAGCAAAGGAATGGGCGGACGCCCTCCCCCAGCCAGGATATCCTTGGGATGCTCGCTGAAGAAGGCCTCGGAGGAGGCAGCCGCACCTTGCTCCACCACTGGCCGGAAGTTGGTCATGTGATCCACATCCCAGAACTTCAGCCCATCGCCGGCGTCCAGCAGTTGCCGAGCATCGACGCGTCGCAGGGCTCGCGTTAACTTGGCCGTGCTCAAGTTACGGGCATCCTGCACCTCAGCGAACTCCGCCAGGAGACGAGTCTGCTCCAGGGGTTCATCGGCAATGGCAAAGGGCACATTGGCCGTGCCGCTCATGCTGATCACACGCTGGAAGAGTCCCCGGGATCTGGGACTCAGGAGGTGCATGTGAGCGGCCACTGCGCCGGCACTCTGTCCGAAAAGGGTCACCTGCTGGGGATCGCCGCCAAAGAAGCGAATGTTGCGTTGAACCCAACGCAGGGCCAGGTTTTGATCCTTCAAGCCGAAGTTACCCGGCATGGCGGCATCCTGGGTGGAAAGGAATCCTGGAAAGAATAGGTTCTTGCTTAGAAATCTTCAGTGGGAGAAGGGAGAAGCACCTACCAAAGGGTCCCAGTCGGTAGGCCATGGTCACCAGGATCACCTCGCCCGTGTCCATAAAGTACTCGGGTCCCGTCAGCCCAGGACCTGCCGAACCGCCAAAGAAACCGCCGCCATGAATGTAAACCATCACGGGGAGCACGGATTTTCTGACCTAAAAGGCAGAGTGAGTTCATAAATAGGAAAAGGATCAAGCAGGACTCACCTGTGGCCTGTAGACATTCAGGTAAAGGCAATCCTCCTCGCCGTAGATAATCGGAGTGGGCAGCAGATAGTTCTTCTGGATGCAGTCCATCTTGGGCGTGGTGGCATTGTACAGACCCAGCAGCTTGGGCATAATCTTGGGGTTCTGAACAAAGAGACATAAAGAGAGGAGATCCAAGAGCAAGAGCGGGAGGGTAAACTCACACTGAAGCGCAGCTCCCCGAGGGGCGGCAGGGCGTAGGGTATGCCCATGTAGGCCTCGAACTGCTCCGACTGATAACCCTTCAGGTTGGCGCCCTTCACACAGCCCACACTTGGCGGGCATACGGTGAGCTTGTCCAGCGTGGCCAGGGCCATGGCAGCGGAGCGGGGTTCATGGCCAACGAAGAGCAGCAGAGGCAGCAGCAGCATAGGTTGAATCATCATCTTCATCGAAAGCTAATGCCGATCGTGCAGATCATTATTATGGATAATTAATTATGCATAAATCGAGCGCTGGGTTATTTATGATCAATTTCTTGGGGGGAGTTCCAGCACTTGCCTGTTGATATATATATTTTTATATGGATCCTGATGTCACTATGTATTTTTTTTGGCCAAGGGAAATCTCTGGCAGAACCTTCCGCTCCAAAGGCCCAATTCGATCTGACGGCTTTCGAGGGCGCGCATTCACTTTAATCGTGCGGGAAAAACTTTGCTCCGTGTCGCTCTATCTATCTATCTATCGACGACTGGCTCTGTGTCGGTCGCCCACAAGCCGAACCGATGCGATCCGAGACCAAGTGGAAAATTTATACACAGCGAGCACGACAATCAACTATACAAACGATTGGTTCACACGGCGTATGCTTGATCAGATCAGTGCGGATACCAATTGATCTGGAACTGCATCTAGCATGGGGACGACCTCTGTCTGGGAGTAAATCTGGTCTTGGGAGGTAATTCGAAACACGCGCCAGAACCAGTGGAAAGTGTTGTGCCAGTGTGAATGGCTTGACTTCGACTGCTATCACCTTGGCTGGGCACTTTCGCTTTTATCCTGAAATTACAGAGAGCGAGAGCGAGTGAGAAGAGAGTAGAGTCAAGTCTCCACTGGGTAGCTTCCCCTTTAGCAACAGATAACAGAGTTCTCCTGTCTCCCATAAAGATCTATAAATAGTAACTACTACTACTATTTTAGTTAGTTAATTATTAAATCATAAAAAGAATAATTGTTTTGTTTGTTCTCTTTTCCTCAGATAACTTGGCTAATCAGCTAATAACCTATGGCCAAATAATATCACACCTTCGATAATGTTTTCTGCCAATTATGATAAGTACTATCTTAGTCTGAAGAAACGTAAAAACGATCGGGATATAGCTGTGATTAACTCTGCGACCTTCACAGTTACTCTGTTACGCTTTTATCCCCACCAGAAAACGTCACGCTTTTCACTCTCACTGGCCGCATGTCTCCAACGAAGATTGTGGAATTACAAAAGTCTCCAGGCGGTTGCCCCTTTGCCTGAGAGATTTATTACTCCCCTGGATCGACGGAGACGCCGACGGCTATCTTATCTCAACCCACCGTCTTGGTCGTCTTGGTCGTCGTTGTCGTCGTCGGGCCTTTCATTCGTACTTAATCTCGTTTCTTGCACATTCTGCATATTGTGGCTGTGACCTTCGAATGACAATTGGTTGTCAGGGGAGCGATATGTAAATGGAGCAGCTGCTCTTCACCAGAGATTTACTTTATGGAGTGCATTAAATTTACTATTAAATTAACCCCAATAAGGGGGGGATTGCAAATTACAAAAAGAACTTCTTCCAAATTGGAAAGGCGGTCAGCTTGAGGGTGTTCTGAATGTCCTCTTGGCACTTTCCTTTGGTGCCCCAGAAGTGCAAGTAGTTGCACATCTTTTGATCCTCGAAAGCTGAGCTTAAACATGTAGAGTCCTCATGGAATATCCTACAGGAACAAAGGAAATATATTAACTTTATAAATCAAGTAATCCCCCTAAAACTCACCCCGTTTGGGCAAAGTCAGCCATTAGCGAAGTCATTCTCTTAACCACCCTGGCATCCTCTGAGTCCTTGGGAAAATCCTCATAGAGAATGGGTATCCTTATGGTGTGCAGGCCATCATCCATATGAGCTGCACCCACTCCCCAATCCTCGGAGGTGCCACCAAAGAGCTTTGTGATCGAATGCAAACCACGAAACTCAAAGATATACAAAGAGAGGGGATTCTCCTGAAGATTAGCATAACCCGCATATGAGGAAACTGTCTGGTACATCGGGTAGTAAAAGTAAAAATCCCCTAAGATCTCCGCCAGAGCCAGGAAGGTGTCGTTGTTTAGTGTCTGCTCGCCCTTGAAGTCATAGGCAGTCAGTATATCCCTGACTGTCTCGGCAGGAGTTCCTTCTGGCAGACTGAACGCCAAGGCCATGTGTTCCAGGAATTTACTATTGAAATCCTGCCTCCGTTTCTCATCCAAAAAACCGTGCAGCAGGGGCAGTGAACCCTCGCCAGCTCTGGAGTTGACTCCCAGCAACCAGGGCACTTGGTTAATGCGTCCCGCAATGTGCGCCTCTATTGGATCCTCTACCAAGAAGGCATCCGGAGATTCCATAGACTCCAGGACAGGCAAACTGCTAAGTTGAGGCAGGTTATCCCAGATCTTTAAACTGTCAATGCTCTTGAGCAACTTTATGGGACAGGCATCGCGCAGGGCTTCGGCGAGCTCCTGGCTACTGAGATCCTCATCTTGTACGATGCCCGCCACATTGGCTAGCTGTCTGGCCTGAACCAAGGGATCCTTGAGGATGTCCATGCCCGGCATGAACATGGTGCCAGTCAGGGACATGGCTCGATGAAAGAGACCCTTTGAATTGGGACTTAACATGTGCAGATGGGCGGATATTCCACCAGCACTGTGTCCAAATATAGTTACCAAGTTGGGATCACCGCCAAAGGCTTCTATGTGCTGCTGCACCCACTGCAGGGCCAGCCGCTGATCCTTGAAGCCAAAATTACCCGGCATGTGGTCATCGCCAGTGCTCAGAAAACCTGAACAAAAAGATATTATAACTAAGCTCAAGGGTATCATAAAACACTCACCGAAAGGACCTAGGCGATAGCCTATGGTAACCATGACAACCCTTCCTGTGTCCATCAGATACTCGGGTCCACTGGCCACGGGATGAGCAGTGCCGGTAAAAAATCCACCCGAGTGTATGTAAACCATTACAGGCAGGAGATTTCCCTCTCTTTCCTTGAGGAGAATAACAATCAAAGCCAGATTAGGAGCTCCTTGAAGAGATCAAGCTTCTCTCGGTGTGTACCTTGGGCCTGTAGACGTTCAGGTAGAGGCAATCCTCCACGCCCATTATATCCCAATCGTCTGAAAAGTAGTTCCTTTGCAAACAGCCATCCCTGGCTGTCCCGGCATCGAGTACACCCTCCCAGGCGGCAGCTGGTACAGGATTCTGAATGGAATAGGCTTAATCCTTTGGGATTTATTGAGTAATAAGTATAATCCACCTTCAGGCGTAGTGCACCCACGGGCGGCTGGGCAAAGGGAATGCCCATGAAGGCCTCGAACTCTTCGGTTTGATATCCTGGCATTACAGTTCCTCGCAGGCAGCCAAGCTCCTTGAGGCACACGTCCAAGGAATCGCCGGCAGCAGCCACAGATGCAAATAGTAGAACTCCAAAGCCTATCAAAAGCATTTTGATAATATTACATTTAAGCTTATCGGAGTCACCCTTATATACTCCATCGCTTAGGCATCCTAAGCCCCTTAATTACAAATAAAAGCCACAATTTTCGAATCCTAAGAGGTTGTAATCTCTGTATTTAAAGTACAAAAGCGCAGGTAGGCGCTGCCAACCAAGGCATGATCACGATCATGATCGCTTTTAATATACACAGTGAGGGGTGACGTCTATTTAGCCTAAACACGCATTCAAACCGAACTTACGATTAAGAGAGCTGCAATTACACATTATAATGTCTATATATATATAACATATGTATATATAAGTTCGTGTCGAGACTCCGACCAACAATGAACGGATACGATGAGGGGAAATTGATCTAAATTACAGGCCTAGGAACCGGAACCGTTTTGCAGAGAGTTAAGTACGCGCCACATTAGATGGACGACAAGCTGCCACGCTGGGCGGCCGTCAAGTCCGGATGCCACATGTCCAGGATGAGCACGAGGCGGGCCTGGCTACCATTGTGCCACACCTCATGCTCGAAGCTGTCGTCGAAGATGAAGAGTTCGCCCTCACGCCAGGTTCTGAAAGGGATTGTAATCCTTTAAAGAGATTTCAGGGAAAGATAGAGAGATCCTTGCTCACCTTTCCTGCTCGGCCACGCGCAAAGAGGTTTTCTCCGGCTCGGGTGCCACCAGCGTGAGGTGGCCGCGCAGGCGGCAATTGGTGGGTCCACAATGGGGCCACACATGCGTCTGGGCCTGCATCACACTGAACTTAACCTGGCCACGGCGACAGCCTGAGGAGGCCTGAAATTGGTGCAGCAGATTGCAGGTAATCGGAGTCCTGCGACAGTTGTCCTTCACCTGACGTCCCTGGGCATACAGCTCGTACTGCTGCCACACGCCCTTGTCGCGCAGCTTCTCCGCTTCATCTGCGAAGAAGCTGCCACTTCTGCCCAGCAGCGCCAAGGCCTCATCCCGAATGGAACGCCAGTTGAGTTGCAGTCTCGTCAGCTGCCTTTCGTAACCCGTCTCCTGGGGCTGCCAAAAGGGTTGGGCCCTCAGCTTGGGCTCATTGTACAGTGATCTCTGATAAAGGCTGGTAAAGAATCCCTTGGACACTCCCTTGCCAAACACCTCGAGAGCCTCCGCTTGCCGAGACAGACGCTGCAGGCATTCGCCTAAGGAGAGATAGAAGTACGCCTCTTGGGTGCCCTCCTCCTGGGAGTCCACAGCATATTTCAGATAAGGCTGCGCCTTTGCATAGTCACTGTGAAGGTGCATGAGAGCCAGGCCGTAGTGGAGTTGAGCCACTGCATCAGCTGGCCACAGCTGCAGGGTTTCACCAGCCACCTTTTCCATCTGCCGAAGGCTAAGAAGGAGAGAGCTCATTATAGGGATTTTGTAAAGAGGCCTGCTGCCTTACCTACTTATTGGCCATTAGGTGGGAAAGCGAGAGTTGGTTGCGCAACTTGGTATCCCTGGGCAGGCGCTCAATGAGCAGCTCATGGATGTTCACCGCCTGCTGGAGGTAACCTGTGGAATGGAGCATCCTTTGATTAAAGAGCTTCCTTAAAGGGAAAGTGGAAACTCACCCATAAAACGCAAATGCTCGATGCATTGATTGCCGGCAGCTATAAACTCCTGATCACTGGCCACAAGCTCGCCAAAGGCCAGGTATCTCTTGTAGGCTTCGATGGCTTCCAGAACGCGTTGATTGCTGCGCTCCTCCTTGGCCAATATCTCCAGGACTTGGGCTCGGCCCAGATGCGTCAGGGGCTCGTGGGCATAGTGTTGTGTGAGCGTGTTAAAGGAACGCAGGGCTTGGGCATAGTTCTTTTTGGTTTTTTGTTTTTTTTTTGGTTGTGGATATTAGTTCGCGGTTCGCCAGCCAAAACACAAAGAAGGGGGGGTTAGCGACAAAGTTCACGAAACATGCAATTAGTATAAAATATCATCATCATCATCATCATCATCATCATTCTCTCAATTAAGCGAAATGCAGTTGCCAGGAGATTAAAGGATAAGCCCATAACCCAAGATCCTGCCAGTGGGTGTGTCTTTGTTGGCAGAATCCCAATCATGAGCTCATCCCAGCTGCAAATCCCCTGACAAAGGCATTTCTACACATGTCTTTAGCCTATAGGTTAAGTCCTAAGTTTCGATTAAGTGTGTAGAAAATATTATAAATATATTATTAAAGTAAACACAATAAGAGTCTAAGAATGAAACTTGACAAGCAGAACAAAAACTAAAGCTATGAAAATGAGTTGTGTTTTTTTTTGTGATGTTTTTTCTTTCTTTCTTTAGTGATTGTTGAGCTGCAGATTGTATATATATATCAGAGGAAATACCCGGTTTAAATATCGATTTCAAGGGCTGCTGCTATCGTTGGAATATCGATTGACCTACCTCCCTGATCATCTCCTCGTTGGCCTTGCGCAGCTCCTGCTCGAAGGGATCCTCCTTCTCGGCAGCTGGAGCGGCAGCAGCGGCGGGAGTCTCTTTGGGTTTGATTTCTGTTCAGGGGGGGGATTGCAATCCGGATTAGTACTTAGGTTCAATTAGAAGCTACACAATGTGAAATTTTGAACGGTTCAAAGGCCTAGAGATAGAGAGCTCCACCTTATATATAGTATGTTAGGTGCGATGCTAAGGCTAACACTTACGATCTGTGTTTGTCGTGTGTCTTAAAGTAGTGATAACTTAAGTGATCGATCGATATAGTATGTCGTATGGAGAAGAATGGAGTCGCTGATGTTTCTGTTTGTTTTTTTTTTAGTAATTACGTGTCCAGCTGGGATCATCGGAGTCGGGATCGCTTTCGTACTCCTTCGAGGGCAGGCGACCGTACTTGGCCTCTAGGCGGCTCATCAGATCGGTGTCATCCACATCGGAGATCTCATCCTCCTCGTCGGTGATCTCCTCGTCACTGTCACCCTCCTCGTGTTCGTAGTCCTCCATGGCGCCGTCCTCGTACTCCACATAGATGTCGCTGGGACCAGCCTGGGGTTCAGGCTCTACTTCCACTTCCTTTTCCTTTTCCTTTACTTTCTCCTTCTCCTTCTTTTCTTTCTCTTTTTCCTTCAGCCTCTCCTCTTCTTGTTTCGTGTTCTTGGCTGGCTCTTGGGCATACTTGTACAGGGCACTCAGTTGCTCAAATGTTTCAGGCACATAACTGGCCATGGAAGCCACATTATCATCACTATCATGAACAGCATCCTCCTCCTCCTCGATGTCGCTGATCTCCACTTCGATTTCCTCTTCGATTTCGATTTCCTCTTCGGAGTATTCTTTGGTGGACAATGGACAATGACTTACATTAAAAACCTTAAGACATAACTCTACTTAAAAAGGCTTTCCAATCAGTTTTTGTAAACAATTTGATTGAAAAGCAACCTCGACAAGCCGAAGTTTTCTATATAATGTATATAAATAAGAGTTCGCCAACCATCATCCAGCAGGGGCAGCTCCTCCACATCGTCTGGTATCTGATCCTCGGCGGTGGCAATAGTCAATCTTCTTCGCATCACAGCTTCCGGTGCGGGCTCATCATCTGCTGATTCCAACATTATACAGGTTTTTGTGGTGTTTTTTTTTTGTTGTTGTAGTTGTTGTTGTTGGGGAACATATTATATTATTCGAGCAAGAACAAAGCCATACAATAATTTCCATACATACATACATTGGTGGAATAAGTTAAACAAAGCTGTGATGACTACAATCAGAGATTCAAGAAATAATAATAATAATAATAATAATAATAAATCATAATCAAAATAAGCTAACTGAAGAAAGTGCAAAAATAATGCCTGTCGGGCTTGTGAGTTCCACTCGCCCGCAGTTTGTTTTTAGTTTCTGTTAAAAGACCACAAATATAGATCACAAGACATTGATAGTAGTATATAGTATATATACTTTTTCTCTTTGATACGGCCAATCGCTGGTTGGTGGTGGGTTAGATGGAAAAGCGGCGCTTAGTAGGTACTTCCCTGCCCCGCATTAAGGTTAAAAAGGTTAACATAAAGTATTTGGCGTGCTTTGGCGGGATATAGATCGATTTTTTTTAGATATATATAGAAAGAGAGAGTTCAAAGAGCAGAGAGCGGAGAATCGGGGGGTGTGGTTGTGGCAGAGCAGATCAGATCAGCTTTTGAAGACTCACTTGTATTTGGACTTTTCCGTATCAATACAAGGCGTGAAACTAAGGCAAGTGCAACGCCAACGCCAAATTTAACGGCAACTGTAAATGAGTCAGGTTTTAGTATTCAGAAAAACAAAAACAAATGCCTTTTGCACTTTCTTGTACAATTTCGGTTTACAGAGTTCTTTGGTTTTGATTTTTAATTTTGTGTGTGTTTGTTTCTATCTTTCTTTTTTTTGTTTGTAAGGTGGAGCAGTTCTTAGGGTTCTAGGCCTGCGAGATCCGTTAACCGTTCAAATATTTCACAAGACTCCCTCCTCTCCCTACTTACGTGATGCCAACCAAGAGGAGCCCTCTTCTTTGGGCTCCTCTTCATCGTCTTGATCTTGGTCCTGATCCTCCTGGCTATCTAGCTTTTTTGCTGGCACCTCCTCCTCCTCCTCTTCCTGAGGATCATCGTTCTCAAATTGCTGATCAAGAGACTCAAAGTCATCGTCGTCGTCGTCGTCGTCGGCGTCATTCTTGTTGTCTTGTTCCTGCGGAAATTCAAAGGATTAGCCAGGTTCTAGGATTTATAAGTGCGGACTCACATCCTCATCATCATTGTCTTCGGTGGGTGCACTCTGAGCCGCTGATTGGGATCTGGGCGGTTCTACGGACTCTTCCACCTCCTGCTCCTCCTCATCCTCTTCTTCCTGCGAGAAAAATTAACAAAAATCATATTTAAAATCCGCATTTTATCACATATTTGATGAGCTTACCTCATCAGCTGCTGAAGGAGGTGCTTCCACGTCCTCCTCATCCTGCAGAAAACAAGAAACAGAGACATAAACATCAGATAGTTAACTGAAAACCATTAACCGTACCTCATCAGCTGCTGACTGAGGTGCCTCCGTGGAGTCTACGACATTGTCATCAGCTTCCTCTTCCTCCTCCTGCTCCTCATCCTCGTCAGCTTCGTATTCGGCAGTGGCTTCTGTGGTGGCTTCCACAGTGGCCTCAACAGTGCCTTCCTCGATGTCTTCATCCTCCTCATCTTCGTCCTCTGCATCCTCGGCGGTTATATTTTCGCCAGCATTGTTCTCTTCTTCATCTTCTTCTTCTGAAGGAAAAATAATTAAGTATTTCCTTGATTTTAAACACACATTTAAGGACACTCACCGTCTTCTTCTTGGACATCCTGGTCGGCTTCCGGTTCCTCATCTTCATCCTCGGCAGGCTCTTCCTCCTCTTCTTCTAATTCTTCGGAGAGAGGCTCCTCTAAAAGAGAGATTATAATGTTATTATTTATAGGAGAAAGAAAATGGATTACTAACCTTCCTCTTCATGATCATCATGTTCGTCGTGGTCGTCATGATCGTCGTGATCGTCATGATCGTCCAGAGCCTCTCCCGAAGGTTCATGCGGATCATGCCCCTCATGCTCCACACGATGCTCATCCACCCAGCCATCAAAGTAGTTCGAGAAACGTGACTCGGACAAAGGAGTGTCCACTGAAAGGGCAGAGATACTTTGATTAAAGATAATCCCTTTTCAAAAGACCCAACAACTCACAATCCTCTAGGCCGCGATTCTCCATGATAATCAGAGCCACCAATCCCAGGAGCACGGCCATCAGGGAGAAGAATATGATCTTGGCACACCAGTGACCGCCTGTTCCGTGCTCGTGCTGCACATGCAGGTGCACATCTTCGTTTCCCATCTTTGTAATGTGAACGCCGTGCGAAGATTCGTCGTCATCTGAGATCGTTGGCCGTTTGGGATGATGATAATGAATAATAAACACACATGTGATTACAAATACGTTTAATTGAATGCACCTTCAAATGGCGTGGGGATGGATTTATATGTAAGATAGATTTAGTAACAGCGCGAGACTTTAAATTAGTTCAGCAGAGCGTTCTCGGGGGCATTTGGGGAGAGTGGGAGGGGATAAACATTAAAATTCGGTTGGGGATTACACATATGTACATATGTGTAGTTTCTACCTTGAAAGCTGGACTGACGCAGAACAGTCACATCGCCATCGGACTTCCGATCATCTAGACAAAAAGTTAGTTACAATGAGACAAACACAAATATTTCTAGAGGGAAGAGGCAAGTGTTTCCTGCCCTAAGAAGATTGTAACTATGAAAATCTATATCTTAGGATCCATAAGAACTAGAGAGATGAAATTTGGTATATAAACATAGAAGAAACGTAATTTTTTAAATATCCTACAAAAATATAAGAGAGCGAAAAGAGATCTTGGGATCTTAAAAAGCTAGAGATATGAAATTTGGTATACAGATACCTATGAAATATAAAACATACTAAAACCATATTATCTACCATCATAGATGTATAATTGATCAATAATAAACAGTTTAGATTTCCGAGATCATAAAGAAATAAGATAGCGAAAGGATTTGTTTTTACAAATTAATATTTTGTAAAGTAAAAAAGCAAAAGATCTGTTATATTATCTATTTATATCTTGGGAACCCTAAGAACTAGAGATCTAAAACTTAGTATACTGATCCATAGGAAGAAAACATAATGAAATCATAGTTTTCCAACACTCTCTTGTTAATTTCTAGCTTAATACCAGATCTCACCTAGATATAGAGACATATTTTATGGTTTACCGGCATTACAAAACTGATAAGAGAGCGAGAGGATTTGTTTATGCCTAAATATGCGCAATAATAAACAAAGAAACGAACCAAAGAGGCGAGTCATGCTCTTGGGCAGATGGCCAAGTGAAAATAAATGGCTTTACATATAATCATGGCTACTTTTCGGTGGGTGTAATGGCCCCAGACGCTGCGCGGAAGCATCTTTCAGACTCGGATCCGTTGCATTGGAATTAAATTGCCGTCGAGGTGAGATGTGTGTTCTCCTCCATCTCTGCCCCGCCAGATATCCAGATTCCCAGCACCGAGATAAGCGGAGAGAGATAAGAGGATATATTCCCAGGGAGAACCCACACACACACACACACATTGGTGTGCCTCGAATTTACTTATTTAAAAACGAAATAAACGAACTTGTCGACTTGTAATGCTCTGCAGCGCGACAGACAGCATCGATTCAATGCCCTTCTGCAGGCCCCGGATCGAAATATGTACGATTCTTGGACCCCCGCACACGTCATGCATATATTTTCCTGCTCTGGCGATCATCGGCGGCAGCGGCACACGCATAGCGACAGAAAACAGGCGAGAGATGTATAATTTTATATAATAGGGCAAGTTATTTTTAAAGGCACTCGACAATATTATTATGCTAATAAAAGAAATGCTCGTGGCGGCGGCCGAAAAAACGGCCACCATCATTAGCAACCGAACACGGCAAAGTAACGGTCAATCGGCAAGAGAAAGGAGAGAGAGAAAGTGCGGGCGAAGGACTTACCGCGTTTTCTGCGCTTATCCTTTCGCTTTCGCGGCTGCACATCGCCCGACATCTTGCTCGGCACTAAATTTATGCCAATTCGTTGGAGGTGGTATTTGTTTTTTTTATTTTATTTTCGGACCGAACACACCGGAAAAACTGGCGATCTTGATCGGCAAACGGCACGTTACTAAATGTGCGAGTCCGTGGGAAAATTATTTATAAAGTGCGCGGTGACAGCTATCGCAATGCAGCCCTGCGCCGATAGTCTCAACTAGGGATGCGAGCGCATCAAGTCTCTATTGTGAGGCAGTCACGCGATACTATGCGATTCTTTTGTATGGTTGTATGGAATTTGCCGATATTTTGAACTTTTATAAATTTTATTATGCGATCATTTTCAATTACATATATTCATTGCTGCAAACTTAGCTTTTTTTCCCATTAAATCTGGCTTTTTTGGAAGACGGGTGCGGGACAATTTTTTCGAAATGGTGTCGTATTAAGGATGGAGTCTGGGTTTTCATTTTTGAAAAAAAAAAACATTTTTATACCCTTGCAGGGTATTATAATTTTAGTCAGAAGTTTGCAACGCAGTGAAGGAGTCAT
>JAEIIU010049879.1:0-31883 GCA_018874675.1 Drosophila baimaii
ACTCCTTCACTGCGTTGCAAACATCATGGCAAAACTATAATACCCTCTGCAAGGGTATAAAAATCAATTTCCAAAACAAGCAGGAAGATCAAGAGAGAGAGAAAAGGAATATCGAACGACAATAACATCAATTTTGAGGCATTTATATGCGCCAATAAATTTAACGAGAGAGCCAGAAAGAGAGAGGCAGGGAGGCGGCAGAGAGAGAGCGATAGGATAGAGGAAAAGCAACAAATAACAGGCAGAAAGATACACGACAACGCGCAACAATAAGACACAAGATCAAACAAAACCAGCAGCCTCTGCCGCCCCAGCGATGCTGCGACTGCAACGGCAACGGCAACAACACCGCAGCAGCAACAGGTACAAGCAGCGACGCTGACGCCGATGCAGGCGCAGGCGCAGCATTTCAAAATGTGCAGCAAAGCGATGTATGTGTGTGTGTGGGACAGCGAGTGAAAGAGGCAGCGGCAGCGGCAGAGGCAGCAACAACAACCTGTTACATCGACTGCTGCCTGAAATATGTAAAGTCAATTTCGTGTATCGGAAAACTGTAACTAATGCCAAAGCGTCAGCAGCAGCAGCAGCAAAGCAACATTAACCCATTAACGCGATGAATGGAAAACAGCTGCAACACGGGCCACAAGGGTTAACACGCCAATTCGGGATAGAGAAATCGGTGGAACATAAAGCAGGCTCTTTAAGGGACTAATGAGGATTTGGTATAAATAACTTGACAAAGGGTTTATTCTTAGAGATGGAGAATATTCGAAGTTTTCAATGCTTTTTATATGAGAAAATCGGTTTTAACTCGATTAAAATCTATGTTTATCCACCTCTAGTTATTCCAGCTTTAATATGTTTCTTTACAATTTTCCAAGACTTGTTAGGGTTTTTTGTACATTTTTTATGTTAGACTTTGAAAAGTGTTATTTTTTGGTACTTTAAAACCAATTTTTATAAACCTTTTAATCAATCCTATAGAAATCCTATAAAAATAATTAAACCGAACTTGCTAAACGCTTAACCTTTTAAAGGTTAAAATATATAAACGAATTGCAATTAGTAAATAAAACTCTTTGATTTAAACAAAAAAGTTTTAGTCAAATATAATATATTCTTAATATAATTTTATAAAGAACAAAATATTTCAAAAATCCTGTTCGTTAAGAGCTTCTTTAACCATAAATAGTTCCTGCTTCTTATTCTCAGAAATTGCTTTGCTAATTTGACATCGATAACTTGATTAGAAAAGCTATAAATTCATAATTTACTTTGCTTATTTGACACAAAATAACTTTATTAATACAGCTATAAACTCATTATTTGCTTTGCTAATTCGCCATCAATAACTTTATTAACAAAGCTGTAAAGTCTTGATTTTTCACAGATATACAAATTCCACTACCATTTTTAAGTGACCTCTAATATTGTTACGTTTCAAAGCTTAAAGCATGACAGCTTGGCCACAACTATGTATGTACATATTTATCTGAAGCTTCTTGGCCCGGCATCTTAATGGGTTAAGATCTCTTTGCCCCGCGGCCAACTCGGCGGGCCAGGTTCGTTGCACGCGGCGGAAAATAAAAGACAGTCGAGTAAGAAATTTTTGTCAATGAAAGAAAACTTTCTTTTGGGCTTATCCACGCCAACATCATCGCCGCCGGCCCTCTTTCTCCAGCTCACTCTTTCGGTGCCTTTCTTCCTCGTTGAGGTGATTTTGTTTTCTGTGTCGCCTTGTTTTTTTTTTTTATATACATTTTTTGTTGTTTAATTGGGCGGTTTTTTAGATTTACGCGCCTGCTGCCATCTGCAGTATCAGGTATTTTTTTTGGCTCGAGGCAGGGTTTGGGTCTTGGTATCGCCGCGGGCTCTTCATGGTCCATTAAGACAATTTAGGTTGGCTTCTCTTTTTCGTATCCAGAGGGAATGGGAAAGAAATGGGAGGGACTGCTGCGTGGGAAGGTTCGTCTTTTTGTCATCATGGGACGGCTGCCAGTTTGATTGCCTCCAAGCCAGTCATCCAGCCATCCAGCGATCGAGCGATCTAGTGTCCAAGTTGGCGCAACAAGTGTCCCAGTTTATGGCCCGGCTAGAAGCCAGCTACGCGCACTAGAACTAGTTTAAGTTTCCTGTCCCGGCAGCCATCGCTGGAATCTCCTCCATCTCCTCCACATAGTCACATAGTTGCGCACAGTTGCGGTGGAAATAGTAGTAATAAAATTTCAATTTGTTCGCTTTCTTAATTATAAATAGAATTATCACAATGATTAAGAAGATCAATCTTATCGTATTTCTTTTTAATTAAAAACTGCAAGGAACTGAAGAATGGAAACTTGTTTCTTTGTAGTTTTACAATTTTAAGAAGAAATAAATAAGTATGTGAATTGAGACTCTATTCTTATGCCAGAGTACACAGGTATTTGTCCAAAGACAAGCACCCTTTGCTTATAATTGCTTATAGCGTCTTACCGAATTCGTACTTGGGAATTTTAAGAAGAAATAATAATCCAAAATAATTCTAATTCTAAACCAAATATTCCAAAATAAATTTTGTTGTCTATCATCTTTAGTGCTATTCTTATCACCTTCATTGTTGCGGTGCACACGCTTTTCCTTTAGGCTCAGTTATGTTGACTGCTGCTGCTGCCGTTGCCGCACCTTCCACGCCCCGGTGACCCCCCTTGGAGCGAACCTACTCCCCTGTTATTAACCGTTCGGCCACATTTTCTCACACAGAGAGCGCAAAAATGCTTGGCAGGCCACTCCGGCAATTGGCGCGCCTCTGGAAATGACAAACGGCCATGAGCATGTGGCTCAAAAGCCATGGAGGAAGCCAAGGAAGCCGAAGGGGGCGTCGCTCCAAGAGTGGAGCTCCACTAAATTACTGAAATCTAAAAATATTCTAAGCATTCACCGGGAAAATTGATTTGGAGTAACTGTATCAGAATGCAAAAAAAAAAAAAATAAGGAGAAGGAAAAAGAACAAGTCTCTCAAGTGGGGATGCTATAAATTCTTGAAATGATCGAAACGGGACCGGTTGAAAATTATGATAACTGATCTGGAACCAGCCTCATATCATGTTCGAGGCATGTAAATCAGATCAAATGATTAGATCAAGATATTCAAAGATAGCTTACAAATTAGGGGCCTCTACTCCGAGATGAGCTATTAAAAATACACACATTAATGTTGTAGTTTCCAGACAAGAAATACTTTTTGCTTACTAATTAAACTCGCTGAATTAGTACTTGGGAATTACAGGTTCCTTTTCGACATAGTTCAATTGAAAATACTCCTATTTTACCCAGTCAAAGGTCTAATTGTATCTAGATCTTTCTTGATCTATTTAAGTCAAGTTAATTGTGATCTTTTTTGCCCAAACCATTGGAAGAGATACGAATAATTGCTCACCCAACCAGTTCTCTAATAACCAAATGATCCAATTCGACATACATGTCGATGGAATGTAAATAAGATCCACTGATTGGAACTGTCATTAGATCATCAATGCTCAAATTGGATCTGGCGTTTTTCCGTTCAGTTTGAGAGGAGTGCTCCAATTCAAGTTCATTAGCCAGAGGCCTTACCTCCTCCTTAACTTTCCATTCGCTCTGCTTCTGGTCCAAAACTGGCCGGCCGCCAACGTTCTCCTGTCGGCCCAAAACAGCCTCACGTAACTGTAACTGATTTGACCTCCCATCACTTAGCTACCAAAAAAAAAAAAAAAGAAAACCTCCTCCAAAAGCATCGTTTCTTTTTTTATTCTCCTCTTTTTTTTCTGTTGTTGCTGCTGCCGTTCTGCCATTGTGAATGGTTATGGTTATGGTGCAGGGTGGTCTGGGGGGCGTAAACGGGGGGACGGAGCTGGCGGTGTGACCTCGACAACAAATTTCTATTGCATGCAATTTGGTGAATATCGCATGCACAAATGAACATTAACACTTGGCGGACGCTGAAGAGATGAACAACAAAAGAAGAAAAAAATACCGAAAAACTTGTTTGAACAACAAAAAGCTATGACAGAAAAATATTGTTAAATAAGTGTTTTTAAAAGTCACCGAATTGCGTACATACTGCAAAAGGAGGTACGAATTTAGTGACTATATTTCAGTAGCATTTATTGAAATATTAAATTTAATAAAGTGCACATAAAAGAATATTTTAAAAGCACAAAAAGCGATAGCATAAAAGATAAATATTAAAACGAAATAAAAGCCCTTTCAATTTCTCAAAAGATAATTTTTAATTGTTAATAAAAACATAATGATTAGAAGACTCGGCTAATGCCTCAGTAAAGTTTACCATATCCCCCATAATGTTAGGGTAAAAAAACATCAAAAAACGGCAGCCAGGGAGCCTCTGAGCAACGAGGGAAAAAGTGCGCCTAGAAATTAGAAAGTACGCGCGGCGGTCTTGAGGAGAGGCTGAATCCGATGTTGAGGCCGAAGCTGAAGCTGAAGTTGAAGCCGAGGCCAAAGCTAAAGCTAAAGCTGCAGCCAGCCGACTCTGGAGCTGAAGTTGAACGCTAAGGCCGAGGCGGCGGGTATGTGAGTATAACTCGATTTGTGACTGTCATAAATGGCGGAAATTGTGGGGCTCGAGACAAAGCGGGCTTGGGGACCCAGGCTTTCTGGCTAGCTTTCTGCTTTCTACTACTGCCGGTCTTCAGCTGCGGCTTTTTCCAGCCCCAGCTCCAGCTCCAGCTCCGTCTCCGTTTTTCTTTCTGGCTTGACTATAATTTGTGCCATCAGCATTTTGTTGTCGTTATCGTTAGCAAAGCGAGAGACCAGAAGACTGAAAGACTAAAAGACTCAGAAGAGTCTCCGAAGAGAAGAAGACAGGCTATGGCAATGAAGCGTGAGTTTTGACATTTCTCCTTCTTTGTAGCCACTCTCTTTTGGCATGCTCTCCATAATTACCCGAGCGGAGAACGCAACACCGCGTTGGTGCCATAATTTGGTCCGATTTTTATTAATTCCCACCTTGCCCTCCCCTTTTTTTTATGACTTATTCAATTCGCCGCCGCCGTCGCCACAGAATCTGCACTGAAAGTGGCAACATTGATCGGTCCGGAGAACCGGCTCTACAGTTTGCCTCGATCTGCGTTTATTATTACACTTAATGTGACTTGATTTATAAACAAGAGCAGCAGCGGCGGCGGCCACGCAGCAGCAGCATCCACCGAAAGGCCGAAACCCCACACCTCCGACTCACCTTCAGCCCGCTCAGCCTCCGATTGCCCCGCCTCTTGTCCAGCTGTTGTTGCGAAGACAGCGTCCGACAGGCCTCAGTGACCAAGAGTTACACACTGTCAGAAATTATAGTGATGTAGCACTTAATTTTTGGTCTTTATCCCTGAATTGTATCTCAAGAAAGGGCTTGAAACATTCGAAAAGCTTTTTAGTTGCGATATATGCACGTTAAATCGATATTCTGTTGAATATATCGAACTGAGCCAAAGATAACCCAAAACTTATAGTTAAAACGATAGTTTTTGGAACAAAATAAAGAACTAAAGATATTTTAAACTTAGTCAATATTAAAAGACACATAAATAAAATACTTTTTTTTGGGTATTTGTTAGATATTATGGATAATATAGATTTTTAAGGTTAAATTCGATCATTTTCGATAATTTAAATTTCGATATATCAAGGTTTTTGATATTTTTCGATAATTTAAATTAATATATCGAAGCTTTTCGATATTTTCGATATTATATTGAGTTCTATATTTTTGTACACATATATATATACTTTTCCTCTCGATGTACAATCCCTAATCAAGCCTCTGTCTTAAAAATATCTTAATATTAATAGGGATAACAAAGTGTATTTTACAGTGTACATCCAATGTTCGTATTGGGTTACACAGACCCTCCCCCTCTTCCCCACTATTCCCCTATCCTTTATTCTGGTCTTTTCATCACCGCTATATACGGAACGGTCTTTTAATTAGTTCATAAATTTCATGTAAAAAAGCTGCAACGCAATTTCTTCTCTGGTTTTCCATGTGTGTGTGTGTGTTTGTGTGTGTAACACTTCCCTTTCCCATTCTCCCGGCTATACCGCACCACACCTCTCCTTCTGTAACCGGGGCTCTTTCTTCAATAAATCTTTCGATCCGGAAGTTTGCTGCGCTGGCAGACAAAAGAAGTGCCGCCCCTTTGGCCGCTCTTAAGCGGCTTTTGTGCCCAAGAAAGGAAATAGAATTCTGCCTCCGCCTTTTCCTACTGGTTAGCCAAGAGATTCTCAGAGTCATTTTAATGGTTTCCGCTTTTATGGCATTGCTCGGGAATTATTATTGGTAAAAAATTAATAGAAATTTAATTGGATATGGGGGGGAGGGAGATGGGGGGACAAAGAAGGGGATATTGGCTATTTGCTCTAGGCATTTAGGCATTTATTGCGCATGCGCGCCTTGCCTTTCCCGCTGTCGCTAATTGTTATTGCCGTTGTTGTTGTTGTTTAACTTCTTTATGGTTTCTTCACGCTCCAGACTTTGTTTTTATTTATTTTTTTGTTGTAATGTATGTGTGTGTGTGTGGGAGGGGGAGAGGTTAAAGCGTGCTAATGCTTACATAATGCTTTGTTTTCGGGTCTCTTTTATTGTTGTTTTTTTTTTTCTCTCTCCCTGAATCTTTCACGTATTTTGTACGTGAGGTAGGCTTCGTTGAGGGAAGGGGGGATGAGGAAAGTTGAGGACATTTTAGGGCCTTCATAAATTATTATGCCGGTTTCCTCCATAATCTCGGTGAATAGGTAAAAGATTGATATAGTCCCTTTCCCATTCCCAGTTTGATCTAATTCTTTTCCTAGGTCTATGTTTTATGATCTTTTTTATTGTGGAGAACAGAATAAGATCGGACATACGGCTCCCCGTGATAAGCATAAATCAATTTAGGATTTATTTTGGGTTAAATACGTTTAATTCTATCTAATTATTTACCTTTTAAAATGAGTTATGGTTCAATATGTTTTCTAATGAAATAAAAATATAGGAGATACGATTTTAAGGATTAAAAATCTTGGAAAAGTAATCTTCTATAGCTGTAGAAAAAAAGAGAAACAAGAACATTGTACGATTTCTAAATATTATTAGTAAAGTATAAAGAATAAAAAATATATATAATCACTTTAATTGATCAAGAACTCCAAGTTGTTATTCCCAATTGAAAATATATTTTTCAAGCTTTACAGGTCAAAGACTGAAATATTATTGAAATCTTGACTTATTTTCTTTAGACCCTCAACAAATCCTCACTGGACAATCCACCCACACTTGTGGTTGTTAGCTTATAATCTCGAAATATCACACCATATAGGGCACGCGCTCTCCATTCTTTCAAATTCAAGACGCCCGCCCACGTTTATTCAAACGTTTTTTGGGGAGTGTGAATTATATGGTGAGAGAGGAGGAAGTTTTTCTAATAAAGTCGTACAAAAGGAAAAATCGAAAGTAGCCTAGCCGCCCGGCCAGGTTTCGAGAAGAATTTCAGCAGCCCAAAAAATTAATGAAATGCCAGGGCAGAGTCAACAAAAGAATCGAAAAAGAATAGAAATCATACATTAGCATACATGAATTTTTATTTCTCTTTATTAATTTTCTAGAGAGGAGAGAGGCATGATGGAACACAAATTTTACACTCGAGTGGAACAGGGTTTCTTCAGACCCCAGAAAAAATGTTTAGTTTGGTTGATGAAGAATGTTTTTAGACCGCCTCCAGCCAGATGATAATTAAATATTTGTACATATGAACTTTACTGGGTTACGGGGCCAACAAAAAAAAAAAAAAAAAAAAATAGAAAACATAGAAAACATCAAGAATAACCAGAGAGGGAGGGTGGGCTTGGTAGATTCTTCTAAGCTTCGGCTTCACTTTGGCTTTTTATGTTCTTGCTTTTGGCAAGAATTGTGTGTTTACAAGTCGCTCCACTCCACTCGTTCGATGCTGGTTTTAAGATTAATGTTTCTCTGTACGCCGACGACTCTTGGAAATTTGCATATTTCGACAATTTGTGGCTTGTTCTTCGTTAATGTGGATGTTGTAACTGTTTTTGTTTATTTTTCTGTTTTTTTTTTTTTTAGAGATATCTCTTACATTTGATAGAGGGCGTGGTAATGAGTTCTTTGCCGAAAGATTCTCGCTCGGCGATAAATTCGAAAGTTAGCAGAAACGATCTGTTGTCTGTTTCATTCGTTAGCTTAGCGTCTTGTTGTTAATTTACATGCATAAATAATTTGCGCAAAACTGTGGGGCCGGTCGCTGGGAGTTCCGCGCATGAAATGTCCAAGTTTATGGCTATCGACGGGCGGTCCCAGAGACTCTCGGGGAGACTCGTCTACCCCGGCTGTCGTAAAAATCAAATATGCGACGCAGACTTGACGCAAATGATACCCATAAACCATAACAACGTAAAACCGAGATATGGAAGTTGTATATTCCAGTGAGGGATTGGCGGAGCTTTGGATTTCTCGCATTGTATTTGCTCGGGGAGTGTCTTAAAAGGCCTTAGCACGAGTCGCTTCGATTAGGCTTTGACTTCGACTTGAATAAAATATAGATAAGAGACCTACATAGATTTGGCCATTCTCCTCCGGCCCATGGGGTTAATAAAACAATCTACATATTAATTCTGTTCAGTTCGCTGTTGGCTTTTGTGCAGCTCAGCACATAATTAAGCAGATTATAGGCTATTAGACCCCTGGAGATTGGGGTTGTGCGAAGCTTACAATGGAGAGTGTATTGTAGAAGAAAGCAGGCAGAATTTCTGAAATTTATTTTACACCTAATTTGTAGATCTTTGAACTTAGTCGCCGTTAAATTAAATTATTTTAGAATCTCTCTTTTAATGACTTTATTATAGACTTTATTGTAAGATTTTCTTTGGCTTTAGGTTTGGGAAAAAAGAAGAAATAGAAAGTAGCTGGGAAATATTTTGCGGTTTCTTTTTTGAAAAAATGACATCGATTTTCTGATATTTCTAAGGCCCTATATCAGTTGTGACGAAGACGCTAGAATTACTAAGATGAGTAACGCAGACAACATTTTCTGTTTCTGCGAGACAACCCTCTTTGCTAAGACGTTGCGCCATGTCCTACACGAAAAATTCATGTGCGTTCGGCGTCTTAAAAAGTAGAGAGTCTTTGGTTGTGACCATACTTTGATATGTTCAAAGTGCATTTGTGCGAGTAAGAAATAAAACAAAGCCTCTATATATGAGAGAAAATAGCTAAAATTGATATAATATTGTGTATAATAATATCTATGACTAAAAAAATGATTCCCTAACTTTAAAAATGCTAATCTTAGCCCCAAAATAATAATTTGACCGCACTGGTGTGATGCTTAGATTCTGTATATACTGTGAAGAGATTTGACAGATATATTAGCCGACTCGCGAGTCAGGGCTTTGGGCACCACTGCCTTGAATATTTGCTTTAATTGAACAACAAAATTATTTCCTTATAGCTCTCTCCTGAACTCTATTTCTTTACTTTAAAAACCATTTCCTAATACCCCCTTCCTCATTCCATTAACCAAAATGGAAATTATAATTCCCACACTACACTTTATCCAGAGCCACTGCTCCAGTTTGTGGAGCTTTTCATTAGGAAAAGCCGCGCCGCTGCATTTGTAATCAACTTAACCCCACTCACCAAACAAATTCCCACCGCAATCTTGACTTATCGCTTAACCTTCACTCACTTACAATTCTTCCTCTTCGCACGGCTCCACGAGGCTTTTGTTTTTCAGCTTTGTTTTCATTCGTTGGTTGGCTTTTTGCATTGTCTAGGTGTTTTTGGTGGCTTTGCCTACTGTGCTACACACGACGGCTCTTTACGTTTATGGCCGAAACATAAAAGAGAGGCAGCCCAAGATATGTATGTGGGTGGCCTCCAAAGTGTGTGTGTTGTGTGTGTGCTTGGAAAATTATAGTCAAATCGATTTTGATTTTCGTCTATAATCGTGGCGTGTGTGCATTTCAAGCGTATCAATTTCCAAAGACCCCGGAATGGGGTTCCTTTTCCAAGAAGGCGGAGATTCTCCGGCCAGAGAAGAGTGTCACGTGCAACATAATCGTCTTTTGATGGTTACAAATCTTCCCAAGCCGAGCCCCGTTGATAAATTGTGCGCTGAGCTGAGAGGCGCGTGAGTTTGTGCCTTGAGTCTTTTGAATGGCGAGCGAGCTGTGTGTGTGTGTGGATGGATCCTTTTGTCTGCGTTTCATTCATTCATTCACCAGCATTTTCGCTCTTCCGCCAAAGTTGTTTTTTCTTTCATTTATATATATATTTGGATTTTTTTCTCCAAGTTAAAGTCATCTGTATGACTTAACGTCGACGCCGACAGCGACGCTTGTCGTTTGTCATTCGATACAAGCAGTGAAGGCGTATAGCTATATGATATTTATTTCAGTTTTCTCTGGCTTTAGTCGAGCAGCACAGCGTTTGAAAAACGATATATGGTTATAGGGAGACGCTTGTTAGCCTTATACCACGCGTTTTTTGGTGCGTGCAATGCAAATCCGTATCCAAATGCAATGGTGCATGGCGGCCCCGAGATCGGGAGACTTTCTGTATTGCCCATATTCTCCTCGTATTGCCCGTGTGGGTGTTCTGGTTTAGCTTGTCTGCACTTGTGTTGTGGGTGGTTAGAGTTAGATTTAGAGGCAATCACGGAAGCAGAGGAAGTGGGTTCTCTAGATACATGATAGTTATTAACAAATATATACTACAAAATGTTATTAAAACATTAAATTACAATTGTATTAATTGTCCAACAGGCTTACCTTGATTCCCAACCATCCCTGGACGATCCTATATCGCTTCGATCAGGTACAAACCAGTACAAGTTTCGCGTCGTCGCTGAGCTTTTGCCTTTTCATTACCCGAATTCATTGTCTGGGCGCGCGAGCGGTCAGTTTTTTTTTTTTTTTTTTTTTTTTGGATTGTTGTTAAGTAAGTGTACTTAACCCACATGACTTGCGGTTTTCACATTTCTCGGTGCTCTGGGTTAAGACTCCGTTTCTGACTTGGGGCTGTCATCACTTGGCAAGAGCCGAAAAAAGCTGTCATTGCCTGGAATCTTGGGTTTTATTCGTGTGCGTGTTCGGGCAAAGAGATTTCTTAACCTTGAGTGACTTTGAGCGTTTCTCAACCATCCATCCATCTATCCATCCATGTTTATTTATTTATTTATTTCTCTACCCCTCTGTGTTTTTTTCGCTTTACATTTATTAACCAATTTTTGTTTTATTTTTCGCTGATTGTATTTTTGGGTTTTATTTAATTTCTGCCTCTGCGCCTGTACGTGTGCGTGTTTGCGTACTTGACTCTACGCTGCTCATTTCCTTAATTAAACACTTGTTTCATGGTCCGTTGGGCAACCACATAAAGCCAAACAAATATGCCGACGTCGTAAGATATTTAAAAGAGAAAAAATGGCAAAGATTAGCAAAAAAAAAAAAAAAAAAATCAAGCTGATGAAGCTCATTTGCAGAAATAATGATCGAACATCAAAAAGTGATTATTAATTAATGATTATGTAAAAGTGATCAACTGCAATTTTGTATGGTTAGCAAGTTCAGTACAAAGTTGCTTCATCATTACATTTAAAAAGCGAATTTAAATTATTCCACGAAATTGATGGCTTGCAAAATTATTTTTTGAAAATACATAACCAGCATTGCAAGGCATTATTTTGCATTGAATATATAAACCACCATTGCGAGGCATTATTTTGTATTAAATATATAATATATCTTTAAAATGGTTGATGCAGGCATTGTACTTAAAATTCCCAAGTACGAATTCGTCGACAAACTGCTTTATAATTAAGCAAAATAAGGCAGCAAAATGATGAGGTTTCTTGGCTGGAAATTGAAATATATAAATGCTAAAAAGTTTGCTGCATTTATTCTTCGTATTTCTAAATAAATAAAAAATTAAATATATGCCTTCATTTGCTAATGAGGATCCCATTACTTCCTTTACATATCGTGACACCACACACACTCCCCAGGTTCCCATTCTGTTCCCTCCCGCCGACTTGCGTGTAGCTTCCAGTTTAACCCCTCATCTTGTTTTTCCATTAACTACCTTGTATCTGGCAGTTGCCATCTATAACAAATAAATTCATGGCTAGACCCATTAAAAACTTATTATAGTTTTTGTGTGCCACTCTTGTTTTATTGTCCATTGTCGAGTTGGGCATCTGGAGTTGGAGTTTTCCCAGCCATCCCAGACGACGACGACGACGACGAAGAAGCCACCCACTAAGCATGGGAACAGTACGGGAGTAATTTTCATAATTTTGCACTCCAACACCTTTGCCTTGCCTCCTTCTGTTTGAAAAACAGAAGCGATTGGTGGCCCCCGGAGGGGAAATAAGTCTCGGCTCGTTATGAATTTGGATTTACATACGGTTCGTTCTGGGCGAGCTGTGAGCTGGAACCTCGTATTAAAATGCCACTAATTATGGCAATTTGTTATTTGCGAACCAACCAAACTCCGGCCAACGCCTATGATTCCCGCCTTCTCCTTCGCTTCAAGCTTTTTGCGACTTCAACAATGGCAACCATTAGCAAGATCAAAAATTTATTAGCGAAAGGCTAGAGGAAAGGGGCAAGACCTCACGCATAAGTAGGCGGAAAAAGAAGAGGAAAAAAAATTAAAATTATAAAAGGTAAAATAAAGGAATAAATACTTCGCCTTAAGTGCGTCGAACACACATTCATTGCCGAAGGCCAAACACGCTCTTATACACGCATATCGAGATATGTTTATTTTTATTATTTATTTTTTATATCACTCCCTTACCCTCCTCCTCCTCCATCTCCTCCTCCACCTCCTCCTCAAATTTATGCCCACTTTAGAGCCAGCTTCAGTTGGAACCAGGTGATGATTTGCTATTCAGCGGAAGGAGGGGACTCGACTCGACTTGGTTCGCCAAGGAAAAGGTTAACGCGGCGTATGTGTACATGTGCTACAACAAATTGAAGGCTTTTTCTGGTAGTACCCTTTGCAATGCAGGTTTTTTTTGGCTATCTCAAGGGGTTACTGGTAATAAATTAGCAGATTTAAAATCTTTGCATCCCATTTAATGAGTCACAAATTGGTGATATATTAGGATTTTTGGGTATGCCAATTTCTGATCAAATCTTTGATTCATAAGAAGAGGGTAAAGCAGAGCTTCATAGCTTTGAAGAAACCATTTTTCTTGTTTGATTGAGAGAGATTTTATATGTAAGTTGATACAGGCAAATGGCATCTAAAATTCTCAAGTAAGAATTCAGCGACAAACTGATATACAACCAAGCACAGTGTTGAGGTTGGAATCTGAAACATTTATGACATAAGAATCTCTTTTCGTTTAAAGTGAATTAAATCAGGCATATAGACCTCTTGGTAATAAATATATTTTATTATTTTTTGCATAGTAAGAGTATATAGAATTCCTTTAGCAAAATTGAACTTTATTTTCATTTCTTCATTTTTATTTACTACCCGCGAAGCTTTTCATTTGCTGTTCCCCTCGTTTTCTCATGGTCTCAGCCGAAAAAAAGAAAAACAACAAAAAAAGGAGATTCACCGGCCGGGAAAAGGGAATCAGCTGCGGGGTACTCGAACCGAAGGGGCTGTTGAGGGTTAAGTATTGGCATTTCCGACTGGGAGACCCAAGACTCAAACTCAGAGTCAGACTCTCGCAGTCACAATCGTACTGGGGGGCGGTGGAGAGGGACTCAAGAGACTCAGGCCGAGACTCGATCCGAGTTTCAACTTGCACACGGCCTGGCAATCAAAGCCAGTAAATCTACACCAGAGCAACCCGGCAACAACAATGAGAGCAATATTTGTGCTCATTAAGCGTAACTGACACACGAAGTTTTTTGGAGGGTTTCTTCATTTCGCAAGTCGCCAAAAACTACGCCAACGGGACAGAGAGTCGTTTTTTTTCTTGTTTTTTTTTTTTTTTTAGAGGCTGTGACTCAAGATTTCGGCCCCCTGTCTCCGTTCTTCTCTCTGTTGTTTTCCGAAAGAGAAGAGAGGAGCTTTAGTTGCTGCTGCATTGCATTGTTTTCTATGCCCTTTACAGAGGATACTTGCCTTCTTTGAAACACTTAAAGTCTTATGGGGTTTTAAGAATAGATTATAGGGTTTTTTTTTTGTTATCACTGTGGAGAGCCGTCCACGTAGTAACGATGAGCACCGAGGGTGTATGTAAGGTAACTATGATATTATAAACAGAATTAAAAATCAACTTACAATTGTCCGATCGTTTGCAATTCATTTTTGTATAATATAACCATTATTCATAAGGTTGAGATTGATATTAGAAATATTTTGGAGTTAAAGATGCAATCGTCACTCTTATCTTACTTCCTTAAGAGGTGTTTTTGTTTGATTTTATAAAACCAAAGTCTATAAGTCACCCTTCTTTATGTTTAGATAAAACTTCCTCTTAAGATCCTGGCCTAAAAATAAGGGTATTTCACATTTCCCTTCCACCAATGAATCCTTTCTTTTCCGATATTGTTGTTTCTCCCTTTTTTTTTATTGCGCTTTGCATTTTCGTTTTGCTTTTGGGCAATTTGAGGCCCCCCAAACGGGCAGAGAGCGATTGCTATTATTTTGAGGTAATTCGATGATTTACAACTGTTGCCGTGTTTTGTAAGTTTTCTTTCCAGAATGCCACAGCAGAGTCCACTCCGCTGCAACAATGAAGGGCCCGGACCCCGGGCCCAACCTCGGCCAGGCCCTCGCCACATTCTTTTGTTATTTTGCGCAATTTTTGTTGGTGGGTTTCTTCTGTAATTTCTTGTATGCCCCAAAGAACTGAATGGGTTCGGTTTTGGCATTGGGGAAGTGGTTGGTTGGTTGGTTGATGGTTCGTCCCTTTGTCTTTTTCGCCTGCTGCGTGTAAATTCCTTTCTTCCTTCGCGGGAAACTCACATTTCACACCTGTTGTCATTATTCTCTCCCTCTGATGTTTTGTGTTCGTTCCAAAAGGGGGAATCCACGGATCTTCAGCTGTTTGGGCTGGTAAGTTGACAGCCTAAATAGCTGAAAGGAAAATACAAGGAGGAAACGGGGTAGAGACCCTTCAGTTCTAGGCCATATGTCGGTCTTTGGTGCTGTAACTGATATGCAGATGTTCCCTTAGCGGAATTAAAATAAAATTGATTACTTACAGAGGAGTCTCAAGTTATAAACACACATTCTTAGGGGTTTATTATGGCTTAAGAGGGAAAGAAGAGACTGTAATGCAAAATAAGAATTTTAACAGCCATAATAAAGGGTTAAGTATAAGGAACATTTAAGTACATTTTCTCAGTATTTTTTATAAGATTAGCATAGCTATAAAGATTAGGTTTATGCATAGCTAAACACAGCATGTGAAATATTCTTTAAAAGTAATATTGGTTTCTGCTTGAATTTTCTATAGTTTTTTGTGATCAGTTGTGATCAGTTTCTGCTTGAACATTTTCCTATTTTTAAAAGAAAACTAAAAACATTCTGTAAATATAGGAAACCCTCTGACTATACCTTAATAATAATCGATATTTCGATAACTTGTATGCAAATATCGATTTTAAATTGATTAATATGGATGTTTTCTTAACTCTAGAGGTAAATAGGATTAAAATGTGATAAATACTACTTTTTGGCATTGGAAAAAGTGAATAAAAAACTGGAAATATATAAAACAATTTTGTTTAGCATTTTTGCAATTAAATATTTTACCATAAAAGGTTCAAAAAGCACAGAAAATAAATACATTAAAATAGCTTAGACCATTCTGATGCAACACTAATAACTAAGCCATTACAAGCAATCAAAGAAAAACGCCTTCAAAATTACCATAATCATGTCAAGCCCAAAACGTCATGCAAAAAAACATTTCAATTTCCTTGCCCCAGAGAAGCTGCCACCACGACAACACATCCATCAAAGCATGAACAACAATTTCACTTTCGAGATTCAAATGCGACGATATGCGATTTAGTGCATCGGCCTAGAGGCTTTCGGTTTTCAAACCAGAAGCGGAAGCCTCCGTTTAAGTCAACGCACATGAGTCGCCGCCGCCATCTGGCGATTAGACGCTTCAGCGCCATCCGCGCCCATCCAATCCGATCCCAGCCAGAAACCAGAGAGATCCGCAACATATTCCCTATGGGATGCAGAGAAAAAATCATTGGGAATTATATTTAATAATAAAATATATTTGAAACCTTAGGGAATAAATAAAAAAGATACTGGATATTAAAATATAGGGAAAATAATATTTAAAAATGTATTTTTTTTGTGTATACAAAGCTAGGACCTAATTATGTTTTTTGGGAACATGTTAATAGGTTTTTTGTGTGTTTTAAAATTAGTTTTGGACAACATTTATTACCTGATTTAATTCAACTATAGACCCTTGACCTTTTTGAACTTAAAAACTCATAAAAAAAGTGGTCACAAGACATGCTAATTATTTTTAGGCCATTTTAAGACAACGCCAACCTAAGTACAGGCCTTTATAATTATTTTAAACTGATTCCAAGAAAACTATTATGAGAAAAAGCCCATTAGATATTCGAGTATATTTATGTATATTATTTACTCTCTTAAAAATTGTACAAAAGCCAAAAGGATCATATCTTATATGAGATAGAGTCCTGCAGAGTCTCCAGGCCTTAAAATTAGTATTTACATTATAAACAACATATTACATTTATTATTTTTAACATTATCCAATGTTACCTTTTGAAAATGCCCTTTCCCTTTTTTAAATTTTTTGCTGTGTGCTTGGCGACATTTTGGCGACGCTTGGTTGCATTTTGTTGAGCACTCCGTGGCGAGGACGTCGTTGGTTCGTATATGTATGTGGCTCGTGTGGCATGTCATGGCTCCAGTGGCGCGATAAATGCTCATTTCGCTTTCTATCAGCGTCTCGCGACAGTCTAATGGAGGTTTAATTATGCTACACTGGCGGCGTGCCCTCGTCTGTCGCATAAATTACACCGAGCAATGCCTTGATTTATTGTTTACTTATAGTTTGGTTTGGTTGTTGTTTTTTTACCCTCCTCTGCTATATATTTTTGCTAATGCCTTGCCCGTTTTTTTCTGTTGTGTTGTTTATCTTACAGTGTGACTTGACAATATGGCGCTGAGGTCGTAGACACCGAGAGCGGATAGATTAAGGCGAGGGACGAGGGCAAAAAACACCGAAACGACACCGAAGGCAAACAAGGAACCAACACAAAAATGTCCGGCAATCAACAACAGCAACTACAACAAGCACAGCAGAAGTCATTAACCAACACGGCAGCAGCAACCGCAGCAGCAGCAGCAGCAACTACAAACGGAGCAAGCACTTTAAACAATAATTTGATAAAAATAAATAGCGTTGACAAAATAATAGGCAAAGCCCAGGCAGCGACGCAGGCAATTAACAAACATCAGCAGCAGCAGCAGCAGCACCACCACCACCAGCAACATATCCATCAGAGACGCTCTTTGTTACCAGGAACCACAGCAGCAGCAACATCGTCAGCGGCAGCGGGAGCTCCAACGCCACACTCAACGCAGCAACAAAGCGGAACGCCAACGCCAACGGCGGCTCAGTCGCCAGCCCAAAAACAGCAGCAGCAGCAATCACACCAATTGCAGACCGTGGCCACAATACACCAGCAGCACTCGACGCAGCAGCAGCATCATCATCAGGCATTGACTTCCCGCCTGCCCATCCAACAGCAATCGTCTAAAGAATTGCCTAATCTTGTTAGCCAGCAGCAACCACCGCAGCAACGCCGCAGCTTCTATCAATTGCAACAGCAGCAGCAGCAGCAGCAATCTCTGCGCAGCCCCCAGCTAAAGACACCGGCTCCCGCCCACTCCATACCGCCAAGGTATCAGCCACCCCCGCAGCCAGGAACCGGGATACTCAAGCCCCACTTGCCCATCAAGTATCCGCCGGATATACCCCAGCTATCGAGCATCTATATACCCGACTCCATCAAGCAGCAGCAGCAGCAGCAGCATTCGCGCTATCTGCCACACCAGACGGGAGCGAAGGGGGGACAGGGACAGGCACAGGATATGCTGAAGTTTGTGCGCAAGCCCGACCAGGAGCATCCATCGCCCAATGCCTCGGTCACGTCCAGCGGCACGGGAATACCCACGACCAATGGTGGTGGCCGCTTGACGGCCGAACAGAACCGCCAGCTGCAGTCGCTGGTCAATGAGTTGCGGGCCCTGAAGGAGCAGAATCAGCGTTTGCTGGACGACAACCAGGAGTTGAGGGATCTGTGCTGTTTCCTGGACGACGATCGGCAGAAGGGCCGCAAGCTGGCCAGGGAGTGGCAGCGTTTCGGGCGATACACGGCCAGTGTGATGCGTCAGGAGGTGGCTGCCTATCAGGTGGGTGTGGGGGAGGATTAGGGCAACCCAGGAAAAATATTAATTAAATGAATTATTCCCTTTTTTTACAGAACAAACTACGTCAGCTGGATGATAAGCAGCAGGAGCTAATCACGGATAATCTGGAGCTCAAGGAGCTTTGCCTGTACTTGGACGAGGAACGCGCTCATGTGGCAGCCAATGCGCTGTGCGCCGGATGCGGTGCCGCCACCAGAAACGTTCTGCGGGATGATGGCGATGGCTCCAGCTCGAGTACCAATGCTGACGAGACCATCACCGCGTTAAGGAACTATGCAGAGCAGCGGCAATTGCCACAGGTGAGTTTTGCCAGTCTTCAAATTATAAAAAAAAAGTAACTAAAACTTTACTAAATTAATTTTTTTTGCTAGGATCTACGTCATGCCCACACACTGAACGACCAGACGCTTCAGTACGTGCGCTCATTGGAGCGGCGCATCCAGCAGCTGGAGGAGGAGCGCACCACGCCAACGGCCCATCTGCAGACGACGACGACGACGACGCCCACGCCACAGAATACGCCCACGCCAATGGCCACGTCTGCAGCCACGCCAACACCCATAGCACCAGCCAAATCAGCGCCCTCGCCGCACCAACACCACCACCAGAGCCAGCGGGAACAGCAGGACATAGTGGCCGCTGCGGCGGCAGCAGCTGCGGCTATCCAACTGCCAGAACCAATTGCCGGACGCCCGGAAGCAGTGGTTCGTGCCCTTCAGGTCCTGGAGGTACGAGAGCAGCTGGAACGCGATCGTCTGGGCAACTTGGCTGGCAGTGCGCTCGATCAGATGGATGATGGCGAGAAGGCGCTGGTGCGGGAGATGTGCAACGTGGTCTGGCGCAAACTGGAGGGCAGTCCCCATGGACCAGCGGCCCTAGAGCCGCTCTAAGCGAATGAAGGAAACATATATAAAAAGAGAGAGAAACGGATGCAACCTAAACCGGGCTAACACCTAGACTCTAATGTTTAATGCTAACTTATGCCGTAATATTTAACCCTAAACATTGTACAAAGCTCAAACCACAACCTAAGCTTAAGCTACCAACAAAAAGGCGAAAGAATACTCAAATAATATTTGGCATACTCCAGCAACTGATTTTTATAGGGAAAAGAAAGCGATTATTTTATGTAAAATCTGTTTAAAAACGAAAGAAGTTAGAAGTAACTAGGATAAGTAACGCGCATTGTCATATTAGGGGAGGCGGAAGCTAGCTCTAGAGCTATGGCGTTACCTATCTTATACTTCTACAGTCTTTCCCCAAACTCAACCCTTTTTATAATGTTTAATTTTTAATCAAACTCATATTTACATATGTTCTAACGCAGCTTCCAAATCGAGCTTTAACTGGTCTTAAAGCTGGACGATTTGGATGCGAATCCCATAGCAGTAGCGCTCAGCTCTCAGCCCGATGACTCCACGAAAAATCAAATAATCAACGCAATTGTTGTTTATTTTCGATTTGGTTCGACTCTTATATTTTTCTTTGTATTTTTATTGGATCACTCTTTTTAATTAGTTTGTAACTCTACGGATCAGTTGATGGGGTATACTCATAATTATTTTATTTTACCTATTATAAACTTTGACTGTTATTTTTTTGAATATGCCAAGAGGTAAAAATGAAACTTTCAATCGAAAAATTTGCTAACTCGAAATATACAGTGCAACAAATATTTCCAAAACTCATTAAAATGGGCTCTTTTGATTGGGCTTTCCTGGGCTCTCCTTGGTAATCCAAATGTAGAACGCTGATTCACTGTTACACACACGAAAAAAGAAATATATATGTTCATTCCGTAATAGAGTGAGATCTATGCCTAAGCGCATTATACGCCTTTGTTGCTGCGCTTTCTACGCCTTCGCTGGACCTTACATGATCACTTACCTACTTACATACATATGTACATATGTACGTGTTGTTCGAGACAAACGTAAATTACCGCAGAGCTGTTTAACCTGATTTTTTCTTGGCCAATTTGCCCATATCACATTCATTCAGAAAGATCGCCGCTTCTGGGACAGGATGATGCAGCAAGAAATTGCACACACACAAAATGCAAGCCAACCCACTTTTGGCTGTTCTGTCTTCTTTGGTGTTGTTGTTCTCGTTTCGCATACCCTATCGCAGTGGGTATTATCATTTTGAGAATATGTTTGGATGTGGAGTTCATAATTATTAATCAGGTTTGCTTGTTTTAGTATTTGTACTTTAAGAATTTTAAGAAGAAATACCTCGCAAGCTCTCATGAACAAAAACTGAAGAACTTTACATCTTTAGTGACAGATACCTTGAACTAAGGATTACAAAAACAAAACATACACATACGGGCGTGCTATATAAATGACCAGGGTTTTGAAATCCCTAAATGAGAAATACCTCGCAGGCTCTCCTAAACAAGAAATCAAAAACTACACATCGTTTGTGATAAACACATTGAGCTAAGGATTACAAAAACAAAACATACACATACATAAGCCACGAAAATTTTGTAATCCCTCAATAGGAAATACCTCGGAGCTCTCATTACAAAAAAAACAAAAACTACATATCGCTAAGAATTACAAAAACAAAACATACACATACGGGTGTGCTACATAAATCGTTAAGGGTTGGCAATCCCTTAATGAAAAATACCTCGCAAGCTTTCCTTAATAAGAAATCAAAAAGTATACATCGTTTGTGACAAACACATTGAGCTAAGGATTACAAAAACAAAACATACACATACAGTGTTTTGATATTTGGTAATAGGAATTAGCTGTTTTTGTTATTAAAAGGCTCCATTCAGGGAGTTTATTCCCCAAAAACAATTCCTTAATGCATTTATACTTTGTCATTTGATTAGAAAGAAAAGTTTTATTCGATTTAAAACCATAATTTTCATTGTATCTGGAAACTTTACACGACCTTTATTAAATGTCGAATTAAAATCAGATTAAAGTTGTCTTCCTCCTTAAAAAGGATCCTTATTCTATAGCTTTTAAAGAAAATATAATTTTTTAAACTGTATATAAACGTCGGCTTTGAGTAGGTTCCATTCATCCATTGTCCGCGCTCGTCTCGGTTGCGCCTCAGAGGTTCGAGGCGCGAACATGTGAGTTTTAAATTTACTGCCATTAAATATGCAACCTTTCCTGGGGTTTATTTTTATTTTATTTTTATTCTTCTTTTCGCTGGTGAGGATTGGCTCAAGTGGGATAAGAATCTGATGAAGAGCGTGTGAAAAAATTAAGGAACAACTTAATGTGAGAAGGAAATACAAATTTCAATAATAAGGAATGAAAGCAGAATAACAATTAAGCTATTTTAAAAAACACCAAATACAATTTAAATATCATAAACAAAAATCGTGCCCAGAAAATCTCAAAATAATCCTTTTGCATTAAATAAAATCCTGAAGAATTAATTTATAAGGATAATATATTTTTCTAGATAAATAAAATAGAAAATAAGTTAAAGATTAAAGTATATTTCCCCCTATACTCTTTCCTCCGAAATGTGGGAAGTGTGCTCTCAATACTTGACACACTTTGGCTTCCCCCCTCACAGTCAGCAGAGGCCCACGTTTAAATGGAACATTACACCGCCGAAAATAGCAAATAAGCGGAGATTATTGGAGAGAAACGACTGGGAAAAGCAGTTCCAGACACAACCGCTAAGTCACCAGAGTCACAGTCCAAGTCTCAGTAAGATTCAGCAGCATCCGCGCATCTCGGAAGATGGAGACGGGCGCACTTTTCATCCAACTTCGCAGCGAAACGCACGCGCGCAAAAAAATAATCGGAGTGCGCTGAAAACAACGACGAATAAGAAGGAGTCGTCGTCGCCGAACACATGGCATGGATGCGGACATGGACATGGAAGCCATAAAAATGCTGTCGTCGAGCCATGAATATGCCAACCAGTCCAACTCCTCCGAGTCCAAATGCAATGCAGCCGCGCTATTACGACGCTGGATTGTTGGTATTACCAACAAGAGCAGCAGGTTCCCCGCCGCCAAGAGCGGCGCGAGAAAAAAGAAAGTTATTGGAGCCGGTTGCGGGCACCGTTCTACTGGCCAAATCCACCTCCACACCTCTCTACCCTCGCTCCTGGCGGCTGCACTTTGCATACTGTTCTTCCCGTTGAGCCTGATTCCGCCAGTGAGCTCCATGTCGTCGGCCAATGAGACTACGGCCTGGCCACCCATGCATCATTATGATATTTGGGACGATCACTTGGTGGAGTCGGGCGAACGGGAGGAGGCGTTGATCAGCGATGAGGGGGACTTTGAGCTGCAAACACAGGAGGCACAGGAGGATATCTCTAGTGGGCGATGGAATCAGACCATTAACAGGCAGGGAAAGGGTAAGCAGACACTCATAATATTTATAATATAAATAATAATAATTCCTTAAATAGTAATCCACCTCTTCCCCGTGCCTGTGGATGGCGACTGCATGTCCAACGATGGTCGCCGCATGGGTAATTGCCTCAATGCCTACGAGTGCCGCCAGAAGGATGGCCAGGCGAGGGGTGAGTGCGCCATGGGTTTCGGTGTTTGCTGCGTCTTCCTGGCCAGCTGCAACTCCACGATAGCCAACAACATCACCTATATTGTGTCGCCAGAGTTTCCCAGCTTTATGCCCAGCAACTTTAGTGGTTGTCGTTTGCGGGTTAAGATGATGAGCGATGACATAAGCCAGGTGCGGATTGATTTCCATCACTTCACATTGGGTCAGCCCAATCGGAGGACTGGTGTCTGCGAGGGAGATGTCTTCAGTATAGGCGGAGGACCCGGTGGAAATATCTCGCTTTGTGGACAGAACAGTGGACAGCATTGTAAGTTTGGGAGAACCACTACAGGAAGTCAGTGGGGTAGCTTATCCCACATCAATAGATTCGTAGGATTATATTCCCTGAATATAATGAAGTATCCCTTGTATTTTCCAGTATACTACGATGTCGGATCTCGGGTCTCGCCAAGACAATCCACCTTATACGGAAGCCTTCGTCCCGCCGAAGGAACCAACAGCAACAGCAGCTCCGCCAATGCCACCTCAACGGGTGGAGATCGCTTTGTGGACATCAATCTCAGTCTATCCAATCGATTTCTGCCCCTGCGCATCTGGGAGATGAGCGTCACCCAGATACCCTTCAATCAACGAGCTCCCGCTGGCTGCCTGCAGTATCACACTGGAATTGAGGGCGTCATGCAGACCTTTAACTATGCCGAAAACGGGCGACATCTGGCCAATCAGAACTATAGAATCTGCGTGCGTCAAGAGGTGGACATGTGCTCGATTATGTACCAGCCTTGTGATGAGCAATCCTTCAGGATTGGCGGTGGCGGACGCATGGACACGCGAGCTGGGGAAGCTGGCTTAGCGGGTACACAGGGAGCAGCTACTTCGGCACCCACACAGCTGGCACAATCGGATGCAGCGAGCACGGCGGGCACCTTGGTTAATGGAGCAATGACCACAGCAGCTCCCACATCCAGTACACTGATGCAGATGCTGGCCAACATGGCCAACTCTACCACCACCAGTTTGATGTCCTTGATGTCGGGGAATTCCAGTTCAGCTGCATCACCAGCCGCCGCCAGCAGCAGCAGCACGGCGTCTATGAGCACGACCACAACATCCACCACTCCAACACCACTCCGTTCCAGTACAGTGGCTTCTACTTCCTCGGAAGCACCATCATCCTCGCCAGCCAGCGATGATGTAGAGGGTTCTGGCGGCGAGGATGGGACAGGTGGCGACAACGATGACGACGACGGGGGCTTCCTATTCTTTAGGACGCCACCCACAACCGAGGAGCCGGGCGTTTCGCGACGTCCACGTCCGGTGAGTGGTGGCTTCGATATCCTGGGCTTCATACGCAATGCCTTCGATTTGCAGTTGAGTCGGCGGCGGCGACGCCAGGCCCGCCAGTTCTACAGCACCTGTTCGGACAGGATAACGATGCCGTGCATCATTGAGGATTTCATAGGCACGGGACTGGGTCCGCTGCCGGGCTGTGAGCCCGTCCATTGCGGTGCCCAGTTCTGTTCCTCGGGTGCCTGGCCCTGTCGCATCGAGAGCACAGTGACGCCCTTCTACATAGGCGTGCATTTTGGCAATGGCCTGGGCGCGGGCAAGGCGAATGCCGAGGACAATGTGGGAGCCTGCTTGCGCTTCTCTCAGGTGCAGTGCATGTAGATTATCCTTTTGTTTTAGAAAATATATATAGGAAGAAAAATTATATATTTAAATGCCTTTCTTTACTTGTATTCTCCATATCCAAATTATTTATTTTTACACCAGCCTTAGCAGTAGTTCTAATGATTCTTTTTTTGGAAATAAGCTTTTACAAAAACATATCCGAAGGATTGCTTATGAACTTATAGACTATATAAGGGACTGGGCACCTATACACATACATTTATATATATTTGTCAAAAAATACTTCGTTATATACACTTCATTGATGAATATCAAGTTTTTCCCCCACTAAATTATTCAAGCTTAGCTAGGAATATGTCTGGGGAGGATGCACTGGGTAGAATCGGAGCATTATATGATCAAAGACACTAGAAGTACTAAGATGAGTAACGACCATACAATTGATTTGCAATATGCGAGGCAAATTTTCAATTAGGATTAGGCTGCAATGCTACAGCCTAAGCGAAATCGTATGGCGTTCGGCGTCTTAGTACTTCCAGTGTCTTTGGCTATGACTTTCTAATATTAATAGTAAGTGAGCTTAGGTTTATGTTGATTTTGATCTTTTGCTAGTGTTCGATTCTTGGATGAGATTAGCAGTTTCCATTTTGTTCGTTGGTTTTTTTGGTTGTATCCTAGTCTTCCTATCTTATCGGGTGAACTCATTTATAATGTTTGATTACCACTTGATGTTTGTGTAAATGTGATGTGTTTGTTTACAATCGGACGAATCGAATAAATAAATCTAGGCTTCCACTTCTATTGATTCGAGTACTTGAGCTCTGTGCAAATATCATTGTGTGCGCTGCTTATCGCTTTAAATGCAAGGGGATTGCCTTTACAAAAAGCAAATAAAAAAAGCAAAGTTCAATACAAAAGTTGGTGTGAAATCTAAGTAATTAGGGGGCCACTTCCAGAGCATAAATGATTCTTTGGTAATCAGCAGGTGACCACTGGATTATGTTACTAAAAATACTCGCCCGACGCCTTATAGGCCCGCGGACAATTCTGTTCCGCATACTGTGCGTAAGCGCTTTTTGTGCCCTGCCTGATCTTCAGCGTGCTGGAGTGCTTGTTCCACACATGCACCACATACGAATCCTTGGTGAGAGCCATGGTCTGCGACAGCTTTTCGGGCTCAAAGAAGTCGCGCCACTGTTTCCAGGGCACTGCATAGAAAGCGCCCCGCCCGAATACCTTAAAGCCCAGGCAGCGCTTGTGATCCTCCTGCATCACCTCGATGTTCTTGGTTCCGCAGATTTTCTGGGCCACACGTGTTATCACTCCGGGCCCGTTGTTGCCCCAATCCTGGCCATCGAAGTTGAGCTGCAGGTCACGCAGGCAAGACTCTGCAATCTCATGGCCAAAACCCGTGGCCGCTAGGCTCATCACGCCCGCCGCCAAGTGGGTATTGGACTCGGCACCTGTATAATTCGGCGGCACCTCCTCCATGCTGCGCAGCACCACCACATCCATGTCCAGATACAGACCGCCGTAGCGATAGAGCGTGAGATAGCGCAGGAAATCCGAAATGTGCGAGAACAGATAGCTGGAAAAGGGGGAAACGATAAAAAATAGGGATTTTAAGGAGAAATCTCCCAGCTTACCTTGAGCGGAACAAGCTGCCGTCTTGTAGCCACTCCTCGATGGGTGTGCCGGCAGCATAGCTCCAGAGATTCAGTCGTCGCAGATGCACATTGCTGTAGCTTAGGATAGCCTCGACCAATGGCTGCGTATTGCTTTGGTTGCTCCTTCCGCCGTTGGCGGCGACTCGATAGGTGGGGCCGGCGAACAAGACAAAGACCTGGAAATTCGGATTATGCAACGCGGCAGACTCAATTGCGCAGGCCTGGCGGGCAGTGAGCTCCAGCAGCTTGTAGCGCCTCTTCTCTGTCTGCTGGCAGCTGGTCTCGTGAAAGAAGATGCTGCGCCCAGGCACCGGCTTCGGCTCCCCTAGCAACACATCCTCCAGCGGACTGGCCTCCAAGTCGCCGCCCGGCGACTGTGTCGCCGCCATTCCTTTGGTGTCCATGAAGCAGAGCTGGTTCTCACTGGTCCAGTTGTAGCTGAGCATAATGCCAACGATCAGCAGGGCGATCAGGATCAAGAACAGCAGTCGCAGTCTTCCGTTGTGCAGGAAGCGCGCCACCAACATGGGCACGCGCAGGATCATGGCGAGGCGTACTGCAGCGATAAGGCGAGAGAGAGATCGAGAACTTTATTGGCAGACAGTCGCTGGCAATGTGGTATATATCGCTTACTCTGTGGTCGCTGTTACTCCGTCATAGCTGTTGTTGTCCAATTAATCACCCTTTTGTTGATAAGAACACTTTTTCTCGGGAAAAAAAATGTTTACCGATGCTGACAATAAAAATTGGACCACAACAATTGAAGAACAGTGTAACCAGGCTGCGCCACGGAAATCCCAAAAGCATTAAGGTCCTAGAGGGGCTTCTCCTACTAGGACCACAGGTGGCTAGCAATTATATGTCAAAATATTTGTAGTTACTAATTAAATATATACTTCCGATTTTAAGCAAGGACAAGACAAATTATATGTCTTAAAATATCATTAAATAATTTTAGTTATATATTCAAAAAGATTGGATCTAAAATAATGCAGTTAAAATGTAATTCCTAGTTTTCAGATTTCTAGTTTCTAGTTTTCTGAAAAATAAATTTGTTCCTAATTCCCATATCTACAAAAACAACTGAATAAGAAAAGCAATTAATATTTAACAAATTTTTACACGAAAATGTGTCATATTAAAGACTAGCAACACCTTAGCTTCTGGTAATTAGTGACTAGAGTAATTAGAGGGTAACTAGTCCATAGCGGTAATCATGAAAATAAATAGCTTACAACTCGCGGCTTGCAAAAGGTGGCAACGCTATCCAGCAGACTTTGCAGAAGGCGGCAGCCCTGCATTAAAATGCTCTGCTTTTCTGCAGTATTTGAGCTGCGGTCACACTGGCGAAAAGCGGCATTGAGAATTTTCCGAATTTTTTCAATTATCGTGTATTGGCCGGCGCACACAACGACCGGTAGACGTAGCCACGCTTTCACCCCATTTACCCATATAGCAAAATAGTGAAATGAATGTTCCTCCTAGCGTTGGCAATGGAGGAGCGCCGCCGGGCGCTAGGGGCATGGGATACACGCCGCCGGCTGCCATAGTGCCACAGTTTCCGCCGCCCGGATTTGCAGCCCCGCCCCCGCCAGAGCTGGCGGCCGCGTTTGGAGTGATGGCTTCCAGCACGGAGTGGACGGAGCACAAGGCGCCGGACGGCAGGCCGTACTACTACAATCAGAACACGAAGCAGAGCTCGTGGGAGAAGCCCGAGGCCCTGATGACGCCAGCGGAGCAGCTGCATAATCAGTGTCCCTGGAAGGAGTACCGTTCGGACACGGGAAAGGTGTACTATCACAACGTGGCCACCAAGGAGACCTGCTGGGAGCCACCGCCGGAGTATGTGGACATGAAGGCCAAGGCAAAGGCGGAAGAGTAAGTGAATCATCGTGGGGGAATTGTTGATGTATCAGTCATGATTTCTCTGTTTCCATTGCAGAGCTGCTGCTGCCGCCAAGGCTGTGGCGGCCATGACCTCCTCCAGCTTGGCAGGCATGGTTCCACACGCTGCCCTGGCCAATATTCTTCCAGCGGCGTTGCCCGCTGCCCCGCGGATACCCACGCCCGAGATTCATTCGCCCCTGACGCCAAGCAGCAATGAGAACTCCTCGTCGGCCATGGACCAGGCAATGGCAGCCACTTTGGCGGCCATCGAGGTGCCACAACAGACTGGTAAGTAGAGATCCCTTGGCCACTAGCCCTGAATTCACCCGCACACTCTCTTACAGCCAAGAAGGACGACAAGTCGGATGGCAATGTGGTGTTCAAGGACAAACGCGAGGCCATCGAGGCGTTCAAGGAGCTGCTGCGGGATCGCAATGTGCCCTCGAACTCCAACTGGGATCAGTGTGTCAAAATCATATCGAAGGATCCGCGCTATGCCGCCTTCAAGAACCTGAACGAGCGCAAGCAGACCTTCAATGCCTACAAGACGCAGAAGCTGAAGGACGAGCGGGAGGAGTCGCGGCTGAAGGCCAAGAAGGCGAAGGAGGACCTGGAGCAGTTTCTCATGTCCAGCGACAAGATGAACTCGCAGATGAAGTTCTTTCGCTGCGAGGAAGTCTTCGCTGGCACCCGAGCATGGACGGTGGTGCCGGAGGCGGATCGGCGGGATATATACGAGGATTGTATATTCAATTTGGCCAAGCGGGAGAAGGAGGAGGCGCGACTTCTAAAGAAACGGAACATGAAGGTTCTGGGTGAGCTGCTGGAGTCGATGACGTCCATTAATCATGCCACCACCTGGTCAGAGGCTCAGGTCATGCTGCTGGACAATGCCGCCTTCAAGAACGATGTTACCCTGCTGGGCATGGACAAGGAGGATGCGCTGATTGTGTTCGAGGAGCACATACGCACCCTGGAGAAGGAGGAGGACGAGGAACGCGAGCGGGAAAAGAAGCGAATGAAGCGACAGCAGCGCAAGAACAGGGACTCATTTCTAGCGCTCCTGGACTCGCTGCACGAAGAGGGCAAGCTCACCTCCATGTCGCTGTGGGTGGAGCTTTATCCCATCATATCCGCGGATTTGCGATTCTCCGCCATGCTGGGCCAGACCGGGTCCACGCCCCTGGATCTGTTCAAGTTCTATGTGGAGAATTTGAAGGCACGGTTCCATGACGAAAAGAAAATCATACGGGAGATCCTCAAGGAGAAAACGTTTGTGGTGCAGGCCAAGACCTCCTTCGAGGACTTTGCCACGGTTGTGTGTGAGGATAAGCGATCGGCCAGCCTGGATGCGGGCAACGTGAAGCTCACCTACAACTCCCTGCTAGAGAAGGTAGTATAACCAAGATTTGTCCATGTATTCTCTGTATATTTATAAACTCCATCTTCCAGGCGGAGGCCATTGAGAAGGAGCGCCTGAAGGAGGAGGTGCGTCGGCTGCGAAAGCTGGAGAATGAAATAAAGAACGAATGGCTCGAGGCCAACGTTTCGGTGGCCGAGTCCTACGACAGTGCCAAGAAGCTGGTGGAGCACCTGGAAGCGTTTGCGGTGTACGAAAAGGAAATCGGTGTGGAGAAGATCTGGGAGGACTTTATCAAGGAGAGCGAGGATGCGTGCAGTCATCACCACTCGCGATCACGCAAATCCAAGAAGAACAAGAAGCACAAGAAGCGCTTGCGATCCACATCACGATCGGACATAGAGAACGAGCTGGTGGAGGGCCTGAAGTCCAAGCGAAGACGCTCCAAGTCGCGAACGGTAAGCGAACCCTTTCTTTTGGTATTAACTTTAGCTAATAGTTACCCTTCTCTTGACCACAGCATTCCCTCAGCTCGATTGGCAGCATCGACAGCGAAAAGCTGCTGAAGAAGAAAAAGAAGCGCAAGAACAAGCTGCGGGGGGTAAGTAGCTGCAAGCTAACCATGTTCCACAAGAGATCTAACATATATATAATCCCATATTACAGTCCTCCTGCGAGTCGGATTTGGCTGGCAATCTAACGCCCGGCACCCAGGCCCTACTCTTGCAGAACGACTCCAATTCACACTCGCCGGCCAAGAAAAAGAAGAAGGAGAAGCGAGCCAAGAAGGACAAGGAGGGCAAGCGGCATAACCGACACAACAATCGCTCCACCACGCCGCTCAGTCCCTCGGCTCAGTCCCTGGAATCGGCGGGGTCACGGAATGAGGAGCTAACGTTAAGTGACGGCGAGCTGGAATCAAAGCGAGCAGCGCTGCTGGCCCAACTGAGCGAGCAGCTAGACGAGTGACCAAGCGGGCGGATGGGGCGTTGAGCCTAAGCCTAGACAGCGTGTGTGTGCGTGTGTGTGGTACGCTCCAGTGCATGAGTTAATAAGGAAGCAGCAGCAGCTGGCCAACAACTCAGGCCTCGCCGCTTAGCCTTGTTCAGATCCAGCCCTGGCCCAGCACAAGCCACGCAGCAAACCAACAATCTAATGTAATTTTTTAGTCGCTATAAGTTCGATTGTGTAAATGAGAATTAAAGCTATAAAGTCAGTTTTAAATTATACGAAAAGAAAGGAAATTATTTCGAGTCTCTACAGTAAAATAAACGAAAAAAGAATATAAGGACACCCGAGATCCCTTGGCACTTTTAATGGGAGTTCATCTTCCTGGCTAAATATAAATCTTAGTGATAAGTAACCAGAAATCCTGTGAATTATGAGTTTCGACAGCAAATTATAAATAAACAGTAACTTCGGATGGAGCCGAAGTTGACATACCCCTGCAGATAATTTGATGACTTATTAAACAAGATTTTGATAGTAAGAGCATAAATTACACGAAACACCCTGTTTCGCATATATGTTTATAGGGTAGCTATCAGATATAGTTGGCCGATTGTAATGAAAATTTAAAAAGAGCATGTATAATGTAAAATCTAAAATGCATATGTAACAAATGAATTTAGACCGATCTTTCCTATGGCAGCTATGTGATATATTGGTCCGATTTCAATGAAATTTTTAGGGTGCCTGTATTCATTTAACAGGAGCAAAAATTTAATATCATTCAAATAATTTTGAAAAATAGCGAAAATATGCCACTTTTCCCCGATCGTTTCTATGACAGCTATAGGATATAGTAGTCCAATTTCGTTCGTTCCGACATACATATATACTGCTTGCAAGATATAAGACTATCCTGAAAGTTTTAGCGCGATAGCTCAAAAACTGAGAGACTAGTTTGCATGTAAACCGCCAGACAGACAGACGGACATGGCTAGATTGACTCGGCTGGTGATGCTGATCAGGAATATATATACTTTATGGGGTCAGAGATGACTCCTTTACTGCGTTGCAAACATCATGGCAAAACTATAATACCAAAGACACTATAAGTACTAAGACGCCGAACGCCATAAGATTTTTTTGCACACACATTTTTTGCTTAGGCTGTAGCACCTCATCCTAAACCGTATGTACACACACACACATAGTCGTCGGCCGCCGCTGTATACGGTTGCCATTGAGACTGAGAGAGTGATCGACTATAGAGCACGCTCTCCATGGCATAGCTATAGTAGGTAGTAGTAGTAGCTTCGTTGAGGACTCTAAATATATTCAGCGACATTCGTTAGAAAGATATAGCAAACGAACGACAGCACAAATAGAGTCCTCAAAAGAGGGCAGTTCTCTCGACGAGGCTTCTATAGTTATGCCAT
>JAEIIU010049886.1:459-11049 GCA_018874675.1 Drosophila baimaii
ATTCCTAAGAGCAAAAAATAGTCCATATTGCCTTATTTTATGGCCATTTTTTGAGGTTTAAGTCCATTTTTTTTTCTGGGTGTAGGGGCAAAAATGAAGTTTCATTTAAATATCTTTAAAAATAGCGAAAGTATGACAATTTTTCCCTATCGTTTCTATGGTAGCTATAAGATATAGTAGTCCGATTTCGGCCGTTCCGACATACATATATACTACTTGCAAAAGATATAAGACTATCCTGAACTATCCTGACTATCCGACAGACAGATGGACAGACAGAATATATATACTTTATGGGGTCGGAGAAGACTCCTTCACTGCGTTTAAAGCATCATAGAAAAAAATTTAATACCCTGCAAGGGGATAACTACACAGAGATAATTAAAATTGTGTACTTTAAAACAATAAAAGCTCTCAATTGAAGATTTTTGTAAAGTATTTCTAATAACTTTATACTCCTTTACAGTTCTTTTTACCACTTTAGAGTAAGAAAGTTCCTAAATGGTGTCATTTTTCTCCAATTGAGTTATTTATTATCTCTGTGTAGGCTGAGGCTCTTCTTTGGCGCGTTCGAATATATCGAACAGAATAAATATCGTAAATATGTTTAACGCATAGTTAAAAACTCCATTTATATATCGGCATTTGCATGCAGTATCTAAATCGAGTAGTAAATCGATATTTACTGCAATCCCAACATGCTTTGTTATACATATTATAATTAAAAGTTGTCTAGATCTCCATTTATATATCTAACTATATACCAAAAAGTCAAAATATCGATTTAAATATCGGAATTCGCATGTAAGTAGTATCGTTAAATCAGTATTTACATACTGAACATACATAATTTGCAGTAATGCAATCCCTACCTACTTTTAATAGTCAAGCTCTTACACACATAATTATACGCTGTCTATCAACCCAGTTGTAGATATTCCAGATTTAAAACCTCAACCGAAAACCGCCATAAAGGAAAGACTATTAAACTCAATTCCTCATTTCCCGGCAAGTAGCCACCATACATACTTACACTGGCGAGTACATACTGGTGCTTCGCCGTTTTTCCATGTCGCGAACTTTTATTAACTTGCCCCTTTTGCCCCTTTTGCGCTTTTGCCAGGGCCGAGTTTGTTTGCTCTTGGCCTTTATTGGAAAACGGACACAGACGGGCGTGTCTACGGGCTGCTCATTAACTCGGATCTGTAGCGACGGCCAGATACAATTGAAAACCTAAAAATTTCATTTTAAATGCAATCGAGTGATGGATTTTGCATACAATTCGCCGGCTTATCGCCGCGGCGATTGGCCAAACAGAAAAAAAGTGCCTTCATTAAAACGTAAATATCAAATTGGCAACAATCGAGAATTGGCGAACATGCGAGTGTGTGCGTGCTGGCTTTGTGTGTACATTGTGCTCTCCAATCAAGAGTCCGGTTTCAATTGCAGCCGCAATTACGCTAAACAAAATTACGTATTTGTGAAATAACAAAATGAAGAGTGAGACTCTAACGCGCGGATTTGGCATTCGCGTTTGGCTGGACTCCGCATTTACCGCAGATATAAATTTGACTGATTTCCATCGAGCGAAAAATAAAAAATAACTGAAATATCAGCCAATTTATTGAAGGGCCAACAAAAGCCAAATGCTTTTAATGGTTAACTGCTAGGACCATCGACACTGATATAATAATTTTCAGCAAATACGCGGCAATTTGGAAGGCCCAACAGTTTTGGGGACCGCAGCACGGCCGACCGGATTGGATAAATGGCGTTTACATAAATATCGCATGCGTCTTTCCGGTTGAATCAACTCAGGACGAAAGTGCCCCCAACCGCCTGGCCAAAGACCAGGACCACGGGGGGACTAGGACAATGCATGCTCAACAGCCCCATTAGCAGCTCTCCAGGATAACTCCCGAAAAACGAAGCCAGCGGCACGGCACTCCACAGACACACACACACGCATACACTGGACTACGCGCAGTCCCTAGAATTCATATCCTGGCCAGGACAATGGCCAGGACTCCAGTTACACCCTTTCAGTGGGAGGCGCCAGCAAAAAGCGACCGGAGCGACTAAGCTACCAAGTCCCAGCCACAGATGCTCCTGCTCCTGCTCCTGCCCCTTGCTCCTGCTGCAGGTCCTCCTCCCCGTCGTTGTTGCGCATAAAGCAACACTTTTCCAATTTCCGGCTATGCGAACGGGAGCGCAACCAAAACCGGCGGAGGCGAATGCAGCGGCAGGAGCCAAGAAACAGAATGTATGGCCATTTAGTCAGTGCATTGTAATAATTTCAGAGATGCCAGCGTGATCCTGGCACGCGATTTGCTATCATGAGATTTCTGCATCCTTGGCAAACGGAAAGCAAGAGGTCGATTGTCGAACAGTGCCCAGATAGATTGTTGCAGATAAATGTTATTTTTATAAAAGCAAACAAAGTTATAGTAAGTTGTTGTTAAGATCTAATTAAAAAACCGCAGATTCCAAGAAAATAACGTCAATTCAACTTAATGGAATCAAGGGTAACCATCAATGAAACTATTAAAAAGATGAATGAACTAGGAGCGAAGGAAGTGCTAATGGAATAACGTGTATATGGCAAGCAGAGCTCGTAAACTAGGTCCTTATTATTATTTGAATCTTCTCCCAAGCAGCCTCTTTCATTGTGATGTCGCTTGGTTTGCACCTGTTGTAATTGCTCTCAATTTTATATTCAAAGAGAAAAAATATGAAGCCTTCTCAGAATGGAGCAAGTCATTGTTGTTGTTACTGCATGGCTTTAACCAAAGACATTTTAATAACAAGATGCGTAACGAAAATACATTTAAATTGGCATTGCGCCCTCTCTCTCTGGCTTTTGAAGCAACATTTCAAGAGAGAGTTTGGAGCCAGCTCTAGAGCCAACAGGCAAAATGCGTGTGCAAAAAACTCGTATGGCGTGCGGCATCTTGGTTTTATATTGTTCGTTGTTTTTACCTAGTATGCATGAGAGAGGAGGAGAAATTATTTTAATAAAAATATATCAGTCACCATATAAATTCCCCAATGTTTTCACCCACTCTATATATTTAATCTATGTAAAACCATACAAAATAGAGCTCTGCATTTGAAAAATATATACTACAATAATCGTTATATTGAATACTTTTATTTACTTGAATCGTCTAAGAAAAGGTGTAAGAAACTACTTTTCGAAAATATGAGATCACCGCTAGAATTTAAAAAGGTAACCCTCATACAGTTCCGTGACTCTTCCCCCTGCCATCTCTATAATAATGACCATTTGGGCCGCTTTGTTGGGCAATGGCCAGCTTGCTGCATAACTCACAATGCGCACAAATACATGGCCAGGATCGCACCAGAGCCCATTATTAATGAGCTCAGCAATCGAAAATGCGTGTACACCCTTTTTGCAGGTCCAGGATGTGCGCTGAGGACGAGGATGATGATGGCGATGGCGATGGGGAGGCAGGCGATGATGATGATGACGGCGACTTGGTAACAATATGCAGCACTCTAATGAGCAGCCGCTTGAGCAGAAGGAAACCGCGTATCTGCGGGGCGACGGAGGCACTCCACCACTTGCGGCCAGGAGTAAAACTGGCATTGGAACGCTTGTAAAGTTGCCGAGTAATTAATTTGTTCAATGGCATGCTGAAGGTGTAAGCGAAACCATTTAAAGTTGACGATGCCGAGGACGATGCCAGACACTTGGGAATTCAAAAGCAACTACAAAGTGGCAAAGTCCTCGAGGGCACTATGTATATATGTATATGTAGTATGCCGGCGGGATCTGCTCAAAACTTGCGTGTATGCCCGACGGAGTGTGTATCCGGCTATGTACCGCCCGAGGTTGGTAAGGACAGTTTATTTTATGTGAAGTTTAGATTTAAATTCGGAGAAATAATAAAGGAACTAAACAGTAAGAAATTATAGAAATTGCATAATATCAGGCTGATATTTATTGCTTTTCCTTTCACAAGATTTAAATAGAGGACATTTTATTTTATAAACATTTTAACTCAAAAAAGCTACAAGTAATGTGCATGGGAATCTCTGTCTTAAACTTTGTCTCCACAATATATTACACACTTTCTGACATTTCTGAAACACATACATTGTTACCTTTAAAATAGACTTCCCTTGATTTATGTAAAAATATCCAAAAAACAACTTTTCGAACCACCCTGGCAATATCTAGTGCTCATGCTCCCGTCCGTATGCGTGTGAAATCGGAAGTGGATGCCAGCCCCTCTCCGCCCATCGCATCCCCATCGCAGCTCCTGAGTGTCCCGCCCAGAGTCCTGAGTGGAACATCTTCGAGCCGTAGTCACCGGGTTGGGTTGCTCGGCTGGGCGACAGGTGCTTCCGCATTTGAATGTCAACGGAAACCGCAACGGTACAACTTAGATAAACGTTTGCTCTTTAAATATGTGCGCTGTGGCGCCGGAAGGGGGATGCCAGCGCCGGGGGAAGGCTGTCCCCGTGTTTGAGCAACTGAACTTATGTGTAAGGCAAGCGCTACATGCGAAGTGGTTGCGGTCCGCAAAAAGGGGGCGGGAGTGCAGGTGGCGAATCGGATGCGGATGCGGAGTGGGTGCGAGCTATGACAGGTGTATGCTTGGATAGATCTTGGCTTAGCTTATTGCTTACTCTCCAGATATACGTACTTTACGTGTTCCGTACACGGCTGTGCGTGAGTGAGTGCAGGAGTGCCAAGGTGTTTGCCTTTGCAGGCAGCTCTGTGAAATTGATTATGGGGAAATTGAGATGGATAAGCAAAGACGGTGTCGAGACCAGTACACGGAGGGATAACATAGCAGCTACCTTATGTTGTGTTAGGGCCATCGATACAACCACAACAGAATCCCAGTGTTACCAAAACAGACCAAAACTAGGAGCTTATATGCTTGCTTAATTCTAATATCAGATTAATTTTTAAATTATATTTTAGCAGTTCTTACAGAAGTTTTTATTAGTTCCTAGAAGAGATGTTTCTGATTTTGTTATTTATTCTTTTGTTTAGTAGGTAATAAAATAACAACCATTTTGATCATTCGACTTCTCTCGCAGAAAGAACAAAAAGAATCTTATTTTGAATCTTAATACGCTTAACCAAACCATTTAAGCAACAAGATGCGTAACGCACATTGATTTGAATTGTTATATGCAAGCGATTTTTCAGCTAGCGACGAAAATCGCGCTCTCTCAGCTCTCACAAAGTTAATAGCTCTCTCAGAGTGCTTAGCTGCACAACTCTCTCTTTCGCTACTCAATATTCTTGTTGCTGCTGGCTTTAAGAAAGCGTAAAAGAGAGAGGGAGAGTGCGATAGGCTTAATATAAGCACACAAACATAATTTTAATAACATGATGCGTAACTTCCATAAATTTAAGTTGCCATATTTAAGCCATATTTCAGCTTGCGACAAAAATCGAGCTCTCTTCGATCTCACAAAGTTGAGAGCGTAACAATCTGAAAATATAGCGCGCTCTCTCTGGCTTTCGAAGCAACATTTCAAGAGAGCCTAGATCCAGCACAACATTTGTGAGCAAAAATATCGTATGGCGTGCGGCATCTTGTTATTATATTGGACTTTTCACATACATATGTGCAAAACATTTTTATGCAAAGCAAGCGGCTTCGAAAGACCGAAGTCTGGCCTTGCACTTTAACCTGCATTTTGCTAGTTTTGAATGATAAAGTCACAAACTTAGTTTTTCTCATTATCTCAGTTATGACTAAAAACCCATCTAAGCCCCAAAATCATAATGTCTGATTACTTTATGAACAGGAAAATCTTTGCATCAGAGTGAAGGTAACTTTCACCCATTTTGCAGTATTAATTTTAACAAAAATGTTTATTCTATCGAATATATAAAAATTTAACTTTAAAGAACATAGGGCTGGTCGAGTATGCTGAACATGCCTGGCTTATTGGCGACTTATTACGAATATTAAATTTTGCATTTCTGACAAGTTGATCCATCACAGACAGCATTACATGCCCGCAGCAATGTACACGAAATTATTCACAAAAATATTGTATCAGCCCGTTGATTGAATTATGCTCAGCGGCTAAATGGGATTCCTGCACCGGGAGCCCTCTTCTTTCTGCTTTGTTGCTGTGGCTTCTGACACGCATCATTGACAGTTTCAAAAAATCGAATTAAGTTTAAAATCAATTTTCATTCAATTTAGGCAAATACCAAACAAATTAAATCACGCCCGAATAAATCGCCAAGCACCTGAGTGACTGGCCGAAAAAACCTCTCCATGCTAAACTGCTAAAAATAAAATCAATTAACAATAAATGCAAGCAATTAAATTCAATAGTGTGTGAGGGACGGACGTCGTGCATGGGCGGTGGTGAGGTGGTGAGGTGGTGAGGCAAGGAAATGTTCGCCACAGATAAAAACAGGCCACTTAATTAAGCCGAAAGGGTGTGAGAGGGACGGGGGGGCAGGGGGACTGAGAGTGCTTTCGGCCCCACTTCTACACTGGCCGGCATGTTTAAGTGCGAAACAATGTAATTTCATGGTAATCAGTCGGGGACCTGGCCGGCATCTAATGCCAGTCCAGGTCCCGGCTACACAACTACACAAATTTCCGGCTGTGTGCACAAAGCCAGTGGGAACCGATGGAAAAGATGGAAAAGGGCCAAAACCGAAGCTGAGCACTTGGGCCAGAAAAATGTCAGTTTGCAATTTTCTATGCCATTTAAAATAAATGAAAATTGCTCTTCATCCCTTTCCGGCTTTTTTGGGTGTGGCATACTTTGGGCCAGCGCGTGTTAACGTAAATAAATTACACACACATGCACTTCGAAAAATAACTATACTAAATTAAATTAAATAGATATTTTAAGAACAACATAATACATTCATTAGCAGCTCTAAAATATTAATTAATTCCCTAAAAACTCCGTTTTCAAGATTTTACTTACTAGGGAAAATTCTTTATAACAGAGGTGCCCACACAGTGCCCTCGAGGGTCACGGAAACTATGGCATTTTACACAGGAAGTATTCGAAGCCGAACAAAAACAGATTAAAGGCAAGCTTAAAAAATCGAGATTTATATTTTATTTAATTAAATTGTTGTATAAAAACTACTTAAAACAGATAAAACATTTTTAATTTATACTTTTAAAAGGCTTTATTAAGGGGACCCCCCATTCTCGGTTTCAAAAAATCTATTTTTTTACTATTTAATTCGAACCTATAACTATTCAAGAATGTTCCTTTATAATTTCAAGTGAAAATTGCAAAAACTCTTGAAGATATAGCCGATTTATGGTGGAACGTAGAAATGTTTTAAACCAAAGAATTTGCTTCTCAAAACTTTAAACAGTATTTTTACGACAGGGCATGATGTTACTCAAAAACTATTAATCCGATCGGTTCCAAATTTCTACACGTTATTCTATATATATATGGCATGAACTAGGATAAATCAAATCGGTCAAGATCTTCTTTACTTTTCAACCTTATTAGTGCTTGAAAAAAAAAAGAGATTAAAAATATCACGGAAATCACATGCGACGCCGATAAGAAGGGCTTTTGTTTAATGACAAAAAACAAAGAAAATTATGTACATTTTTGTCCTTTTTTTTACGACTATAAATAAATGTATGCAAAGTTACAAGCTTAAAAAATAATATATGTTAATTTGCCAGCCCATTAAAAATCGTAAAAATTTGAAATCGATATAAAAAGTGATTGTTAATATTATAGGATTTGTAATTAATTAAATAGTTGTCCTAATTTATATAACATGTTATTCCTACAAACAACATCAAATCATGTTGCATATATATATATATTCATATATTCAAATAACAAAAATAGCATGTCTATGCACTATTGTTTATGGCGCAGGTATGACATTACCTTATTATTGAGTAAAAAAGAAATTATAACAATACTTTATTCTGCTGCCGTTTTTTATAATGATTATCAGGGAGTTACAATGAATTCGCAACGCTAAATATTTTGTGGCATGCTTTTCAATCGATTTCTAATACATAGCGGTTTCTATAGTCTTAGCCATCGTCCTTCTCATCTTCCTTTTTTTCGAGTGTGGAGAGTGTGAGCGCGGGACACAGATACGCAATCAAGTGGTCAGTGGCATGCAGCTTATAAATCAGCGCCAGCCGCTTGGGCGCAACATCAGCAAACATTTGGAGGATAGATGACCCCGGCATCGCGACCCGCATTGCGATGGACAGCTGAACGAATGACCGAGTGAGTGGATGGCCGAATGACTGAATGAATAGATTGAGCGGGCCAGCTCCGGATAGATTGCTTGTATAAATGTTCAGCTATTTAGTTTCGGTTTGCTGTGGTTTGACTTTGCTTGTTTTTTCCCGTCCCCATCCACCCACCGTTCCCCCTACGTTCTGCTTCCCCCTGTGCTACCAGATTTTTTGTTGCCATTACGGGACAAAGTTGATATTGCGCTTTTGTGCTTTAATGTTGTTTCTGGGACAATTGTCGGTCCGGCGAGAGCGGTGCGTCCGGGTTGGTTAGCTGAATCATTTTGTTTGACAAATTGCAGAGCAATTAAGAATTAACTACCATCTGGTTAGGCCAGGCCCGGGGACATAAGCCGCTTTAAGAGCGCTCCTGGTTCGGTGGGAGGGGGTACAGGGTGCTGATAAGCCAGATGAAATGTTTGGCGGTCTGCCATGGTCAACTGTTTTTTTTTTTAGTACCAACTGATTTTGACATAAAAAAAAACATTAAATTCTAGACACAAATATACACATATAAAGTCGAATAGAGTTAGTCAGTTAAATATGAGAATCTCACAAGATTTCGCCAAGAATAAGTTGAATTATAAACTATTTAAAGGAATAACGTTGGGAGTAACAGACAACTATCGCTTAATATTAATCATTTATATAGAAATAGGTATTACAATTTTTAATAGGAATAAGGAAGTAAGCTATCACAAAGCGAAATATATAAATTTGTAATCATTTTTAAAAGTACAGATTCTCATGCCTTTAGCGTAGGCTCCGTCCACTTAATTCTTTATTAAATTCTTATTTTTCTAGCCTTTTCTAGTATTCTACAAATTATTTAACCGTATAGTTAATTCTAAAAAATACCTCTCTAGTTAAAAGCAATGCTAAACACCGTTACGAAAACCAATCCCAGTCTGAAGAGAGTAACCCGAAGCTTATATGCCTGCCTCCTGGCTGCATAGTTAACATTGCCCCATGACTTTGTGCCACTGACAGCAATTGACTGTCTAAGTATCTCCCACTGGATGCAGCGGCCCTAACCCCTCACCCCAGCCCCTTTATCTGCCGCTTTGTATGGGGACGCGAATGCCAAAGAAGGATGCCAAGCCTGTGTGTTTTGTGTGGTGGTACTTACAGTACATACTTACAGCCGAAAGTAAAACTGGACCGGCAACAATGCCACAAGATTGCTGTGTGGCCAACAAGGCGAGTTGCCAGGATCATCTGCATACGAGTACTTACGTTTGTATGTATGGCACAAAGGAGTAGCTGTCCCAAAGCAAACCGCACTCATGCGGTGTGGTTATAGCTCTAAGCTCTCTCTCTCTCTCTCTCGCCCGCTCCAGTTCTTGAGAAATATTGCTATGCAAATATTTGTATTGCATTGCGGGGGATGACCCGCCAGCGGAAAATTCACAGCTTACGGAAGTGAAAAAAAATTTTAAAAACAACAGACAACTTAAAGGGAGAAAAGCTCACCGTGTGGGGGCTACAAAAGCCGGAACCCAGTCGCCGTCTGAATCCAGTTAGCATCACCATGTCGCAGGCCACTAAGCTAGCAGTCTTTCTGCTTCTCCTAGTCGTAGGCATCTGGGCCTACGATGTGCCCCGGGCCCACGTCAAGGTCAATTCGCAAGGATTCGAGGTCTCCATTCCCAACGAGCCCGGCCTCTCGCTGTTCGCCTTCCACGGCAAGGTCAACGAGGAAATGGACGATCTGTCCGATCAGACCAGGGCGGCGGACATAGTGAGTCCTCGGAACGGTCGCCGGACCTACCGCAACCGACAGCACCGACTGCAGCCTGTCGATTTCCTATACTACTGGACAACGGCGCGGTACCATGGAGTGGACCACCACTACTATATGTAGTGGGCGGCTGAGATTACCAGAGCATCGATATCAATGGCTCCCAAGGCGGGCATCAGCCTATTATCGCCACGGGCCACAACACGATCAATATACACGTGCATTAAATTGAGTGTAAGTAAAGAACTTATATATTTCTTTATCGGTTAATTTTTGTCAATCGATGGGACATAAACTTAAAACAAAATCTTGGCTGTTCTTAGGTCATGTTTTTATGGAGCTATAAAACTACGAATCACAAATCCATATTAGAAATTAGAAGATCTTCTAAACACGGTTATGCATTTAATTTGCGATTCAATATTAAGTTCCTTGAAACACAATCACACCTATTGACAGTTTCAGTGAAAACAAGTAAGAAAAGCTAACTTCGGGCGGACCCGAAGTTTATATACCCTTGTAGATAATTTGTTACTTATTATAACAGATTTTGATAAAATATAACTTGTATAATGTAAAATGTATGCAAAA
>JAEIIU010049887.1:0-23130 GCA_018874675.1 Drosophila baimaii
TCTAGGCCGAATGAGTAGTGTTGACCAATGCAATTCTAACTAGCTAAGCATGCTCCAAGTCCAAGTCCTCCTTCTCCTCCGCCAGGCATGTTGCATGCCATCTCTTCCTCTGTTCCCCTTAACCCCACTCGTACCCCTAGCAAAACCGGAACTAATGCCCGTGTGTGTGTGTGTGCCACTGCTTTGCTCTCTCTCTTCCTCTCTCACGCTCTCTTCCAGCTGCCTGGACATCCTGCCCGAGCAGTGCGAGCAGGGCGATGAGGAGGAGCTGATGTACAAGCCCTTCCCCGACTGCTGTCCGGTTTACTGCAACCTGAAGCGTCGGATGCAGCGCCTGCGCACCATGCACTTCCGTCATCGCCTGCTGCGCGACGGCTCTACGGGATCCGCGACGGGCTCTGGATCCAGCACCAGTGGCGGCGGCGGCGGCGATGGACCCAACAATTCGCTGCTCAGTGAGTTTGTCTACAACAACTACTAAGGAAGGAGGAAGGAGGGAGGATGGAGGAGGCCAGGACATGCCGGCGAATCAAATTATTCTGCGATTTGTGAACTTGACAACTTGGCATTCCTTCCTGCATTATATAGGCGTCATCAGCATCGTCGGCACACTGAGCGCGCAATGACTCCCATGAAAATACAGACTCTATATAACTAAGAGATATATATGTGTATAAATATAAGGATATATCAGCTAATTATCATGTATTTCTCATTATAAGAGTGTTTGTTTTTTTTGGTCACATAGATAAAGTGCAGCTTGAGTTTGTATTGATCTGGAAATATATGTAATGATATATGATATTTATTTAATTTTAAATATTATTTAGAATAGAGTTCCTTGGCTTTTCTGGCAGTGGGCCTTCAGGTGGTACCACTTGATCCAGAACTTGCTGCTCACTGCTGGAATCTCCTCCTCCTCCTTCGAATTTTTGTGTCACTCTTTGTGTCACTCTTTTGATTTTGCGTCTAGACAGGCTCTCGAAAGGGTCGAAAGTTGTCCAAGTAGCTCCTGGCCTCTCCACCTCCTCCTCCTCCTCATTAGGGTTGACTTGATTTTTTTGGGACCCAAAAAGAAGCTGTCGTCCTGCTTGTCCTGCGGAATACATAGACATAGACATTGGCCTCCTGCTGTGCTGCTTCCTGCCTTCCGCTTATCGTTTTAACACTTTTACCGAGCTGCAGAGCTTGTGCTGCTTTCTGTCTTCATTTTTATCTGCAAACAAGCAATAAATTTTATTTTAATAAGCAACACTTTTGATAGCCAGCTCCCGAGTTGCTGGCTTGCCTTCCCTTCTCTTCCATCTTCCCCTGCTGCCTTCTGCTTCCTGCATCCTGCTTCCTGCTGCTGCTGCTGCTGCTGCTGCTTGTCCTGTGGTGCCTGTCGCTGCCATCTCTGGCGCATTCTTGCCGTATCCTTCTTGCCATGGCCCTGAAGTAAACACAAAAGATACTCGGCATCATCGGCTCACCGTTAGCTGCCATAATGTTGCGGTCCAAAAAGTCAGAGGCGGCGAGTTCTCGAAAAAAGGGGGTTAGGTTTCCAGGGAGCTTAAGGGGAAAGGTGAGATATAGAAAATATTAGTAATTAATTAAGGAAATAATATATTTGATATATAAATAATATATTTAATATATAAATATATTATTTCCTTTAATTAATTTGATGTATATTATTTCCTTTACTAAATACAAATATTTTCTATTACTAACATTTTTTTAAGTTGTAGTTTTATATATTTTATTTTCTTAAGAACTTGTATTTATTAAAGAAATTATATCTTTAATAATATAATAAATATCACAACAATCCTGGAGAGTATCTTTATCAGCTGGGCTCTATTTCTATCTCCCTCGTAGCTAGAATCCCTTGGGAATTATAGTGCTAAGTTAGCTTTAAAAGCACCCTTGCTAAAGGAGCTCCTTCTTCATCAGCAAATTGTCTTAAATATTTTACTTACTTTTAATAGAGTAAGAAATAAAGTTGGTATATATTTTAAATTAATATTCATAGGTATTTGTATTCATATTTATTTATTTATATTAATAAATAATAATATATATTTATATATATATTTATATATTAATAAACATTGACAAACTCACCCAAGAACTTGCAAGAGCTACCTTCAATAGCGGAAATTGTTTTCTTTTTAACTGGCGGCAACAACTTAAGCTGATTGGCCAGATACAAACGTACTATATATATATAGATATATACACATATGCACATACATTGAGCTGAAGTGTAGCTGCAATGTGGCAGGATGCGGGACAGGACTCAGGACTGACTGCAATAACTGGCGAGAAATCACAATGAGAGCGAGAGGAAAATTGCCAACAATTACGAGTCATTTGGCTGGCGTTTTTCCACGAGACGCGACTCGACGCCACTCCCTGGCTGCCACGTCAATGTCCTTGGCAGGAGCCAGGTTCCAGAGGTACCTAGTACCCTGTAACCAGTAACCAGTTACCAGTTATCCCCTTGGACCATCCGCCGCCGCCTCGTTTACTTTGTGTGCGGCTGCAACATCCTGGCCCCTCTTCATCCTGCTGCTGTTGCCCCAATGTTGCCTTATTTTTTATGTGGCTTTATGCGGCAACATCTCATTGTGTGTGTCCTGTGTGTGTGTGTGTGTGCGCTGCCTTGTCGTGCTTCTTGTAGCCATTGTTGTTTTTGTTGCTGTTTTTTTTTTTTTACTTTGTTGCACTTTGAAGATTATTGCACAATGCAATTTATATTTATCGTACGCTTTTAGTTCTAGCCGCTTTTTGTTTGGTCCACTCTAGGGTGAAAATGTGGGCTTATGCGCTGGGTAAATGAGGTTAACACCAAGAAGGTCAGAAATCTGTAAAACTAACTTGGTTTTGAGGGATAAAATATGTATAGTAATTATAAATAGATAAGCCAGAAATATAGTTTGTAAATGGAACTTTATGAATATTAATAAATTAATTAACACAACTCCTTGGACTTCTTAATTTAATTGATATATTTTCTATATTATTAATATTATTTATATTATTAATATTATTTATTTATTGATTAGAGAGAGCATTTAAGCTGCCTGCAAACCACACAATACTTTGATAATGTTTTTGTTTCATTTATGTCCTTGGTGATGCCATCGTATACACTTGCTTGGCTGCCTGCAAAACACATCCTGGTGATATGTGGGGGGGGGCGTCATACCTGCAGAGCAGGCAGTGAAAAGTGCATCCTTGGTGGGTGGTGGTGGTGGTGGTATCTACTTTATCTGCATGTGGCCACATTGTGGATGATTATAAAAATTCAATGCATTCATAATAGTGTGTTTTTCTTGCCTTCTTAGGGCAGCTTTTCTTTTGCGCAAGACAAAGGGGGAAAATTACAAAATGAACACTGGCTTTTCCCCCTTAAAGCTGTGTATGACTTTAGTGCTCTTTTTCATTGCAAGATGGTGCTGGTCTCTGGTGATGTTTTGTGACAATTTTAATGGCCGCCATGGCGACCGACCTTCGGTGAATCGAGTGAAACGCCAAAATGTCCATTAATTAACATTGGGTTGAAGAAAAACTTTAGCTCACTCAGCTCTGGCTCATCCCGCATGGCGGATTGCGTTGGCTGACTTTTCAAGCTTTCTTCCAGCCATCCTGTTTTTTTTTTCTGTTTTTCCGGGCGCACACAATTAGGCAGAGCGGACTTCTGGGGCCGAACTCAAAACTGTTGAGTTGTCGTCCGAGCACTTTGAGTTTTCGCTTATTGACATTCTTCAACAAAAAAATAATAATAAAACGAGAACTGCCAAGGCAACAGGGACAAGACGAAGCGAGAGCACTAAATAACTTTTGAATGAAGTTAAAGTTTCGAATCAATAATGACGAGACAGATTTGCAGAGAGTGGCAGTAACTACCCTTCGGATATATGTACTTCCTACACACAATATTTTAAATGAAAAGAGGTGACAAATTATGGCTAAGATGTATTTACATATTTCAGGTCTATGTTAGTCAGTGAAATAAGATTGGTTAGAAGTGCAATATTTATAAAAAAATTTATAAATAATTGTAAGTGTGTTATCCCAAAATTTCAGGAAAATAGGTTTATAAACAAGGAAGTTATGAGTAAATAAAATTTCAGTTAAGATTGTGCCTAAGGAACAAGGATATGTTGCCTGGCTTCCAGAGTCTAGCAACATTGGCTTTTCTACACTTGTTGTTAACAGTTAACTAGGAACATTAGCTTAGCAACATATATGTAACTAGCAACACTTGCATAGTAACAAGTGCCTAGGCCTAGCCACATTGACCAGCAACATTTACCTGCAACATTTGCCTAGGAAAATGCATTTTAAATTTAAAAATTCAGTTTAATTTAATTTAAATAGTAAAACTTATTAAAAAAAAAAAATCAAATAATAAAATAGAACATGTTAGCAGATATTTGCATACACTTTAATCAGCGTTGGGCACTAGATTAAATGGAAAGAGCAGCCAGAGATAAAAAATAATAAACCTTCTTGTTATGGGCGTTGCTTCGCCCACTCATTTTTCTTTTTGTATTTTCCAAAAACCGCCTCTCTGACGTCAAATTTCAGTGGCATTGTTTTAGTAAAGTTTTACTTTTGGGTTGACTTACAGGTGCCTTCCAGAAAATAAGACAAAAAGAGCTTTGGAAACTGAAAAATCCACTGCGACCTGGCACTTAAATAAATAAATACCAATAATAATGCAAATCACACCATTAGCAACAATAAAACCCAGTTAATCGGATTATACAAAAAAAAACTATGTGTTATATTTACTTTGAGATACATTTTAATAAAAAATAAAAAAAAAACACCAGTCTAGGGATTATTAATTATTAATTATAAATTATTGATTAACCACCCATTTTAATGAGGGCATCTGCTGCTGCCATTCCCATTTCGTGTTCGCTGGAGCCCTCGGGTTCCAGGCACAGGATGTCCCGACTGCTCTGGAGCAGCCTAATCACCTCCTTGAGCCGCCGCTGGAACTCCTGCCGTGAGATCTGTCCCCCCTGCATGGCCAGCTGGGCCAGCACAATGACAGGGGCGTGCAGCTCGTACATGATGATTCCTAGGGGGCACCAATGGAGATTATAATAGAAAGGTAAGGTATATAGTTTATAAGGGTGATGGCCCCACCTCGCAGTCGCGTTAGGCCGGGATCCAGAATATCCACAATTTCCAGAAACTCTCGGCAATAGGTCTCCTTGCGGGCTATGTCCTCGAGCGTCATATCAGGCAGCAAATAGCCCTCGATTCGGCCATATATCTGACACAGCGAGTACTTGGCCGAAAGCAGGAGATAGTGATTCGGTCGCAGGGCCTTTCGATATCTGCAGGAGGGGGACGAACGATTGGTGGTCAGGTCAGGGTGCCAAAGAGGGAAGGATATAGCAAGGGAGCATATAGCCAAAGATGTCAAGAGAAATGAAGAGAATACTATAATTAATATTAATATATGAAGAAGACCAGGAGTGACGACTCTCTCTGCAGGACTTGCTCCTGGATGTGAGATCAGGCTAAAATGATTCTTGAAATTAGTAAAAGCTGGCAGAAGTATTTAGATATTTTTCGAAAGTAAAGAATACTGAGGGGAAGGTACTTACTTGAGAAGAAACCTCTCCAGTCCGGGAATGTCGTGCACATCGATGGACTCCAGGTCATTGTTAATGCGATCCAGCAGGCGCTCCAGGTCCTCCGAGCCCAAGCGATGAGGGCAGCGATCGCAGCTGAGAGGATAAAGGATAATGGATAATATTTCTGCTTAATTAAGGAACTATTCTCTGTACTCACGCCCAATCCCCTGTCTGCTCCAGTGGCTCCAGCGCCCGCACTGATCCATCCCCACAGTTGGGACAGACAAGGGCACTGCAATCGCTGCCCAGCTCCCGGGGATCGGCACAGCGGGCACAGCGGCACCAGAAGAGCTTGCCCTCGTGCATGAAGGATCGGCGCTTCAGCGTGCCCTGCAGCGTGTACGCATAGCTGAGCGTCAGCGCTTCCCGCTCGCGCACGCGCCTCGAGGTGCGCAGCAGGATGGCATAGGTGCCCGGATCGTCCGTGTGCGCCGTATTGGGTCGGCAGTCGTGCGCGAGCAGGAAGGCGCTCGGATATAGCGTCCGCGCCTTGCACCCATTCTGGCCGATCTCGAAGCAATTCACATCCAGTATCCCGCACACCTCGTGCACCTGCTCTGGGGCCAAGTCCTCCAGTTGCCACTCCTGCCGCAGGCGCTGCACCACCTTCTCCTCGTAGTGGCGCCACAGCAGAGCATTCTTTCGCCTCTCCTCCGTATGCGACTCCATGCGGGCAATCCGTGCGAACTGCTCCGGTTCGTGCTGGCGCAGCAGCAGGATGCGCACGATCATCACCAGCTCGTACAGGTCACGCACTTCCGCCGGCCCGGCGCGATCCGTGAGCAGTTCCCCGGCTGCCGCCTTGCGTTCGGCATATAGCTGGCACTCGCTGGTGGTGTGTCCATGCGGCTGGCCCAGTCCAGAGCAGGTGGCGCCGCACAGGGGCCAGGCGCAGGCGGGACAACGATACTGGCCAGCGTCCAGGGTCACTGGTCGGTAGCAGCCCAGGCACACGGGATCGCCGCTGACACAGGGACCAATGGCCAGCGGCTCCTCGGTGATGAGCAGCTCGCCGGGCTCTAGCTGCCGGCTGGCCACCAGGTAGCGTCCATAGATCTCTGATTTTTCAATGCTATAGGGTAGGGCCTGCTCCGCCTCCTTCTGCTGGTCCTGCTCCGGTGGGGAAGTCTCCTGCCTCTGGGCTTTGTCCTTCTGGCGACTGTTGTGGTTGTTGTTGCTGGTGGCTGGTGTCCTGTGGCCATGCCGATGCTGGTGCTGCGGAAGGAAAGAAGCCGGAAGGGGGGGGGGCAGATGGGGAGAGAGAGACGGGGAGACGGACGCTCATTAGTGACGGCGTCCACTGCTAATTGTATTCTAATTGCTGTCCCCTGCTCTGGCTCATTAATCAACGGTTCGGTTCGGAAAACTTGACCCACCCCACCCCACCCCACCCCACGCCCCATTGTCAACAGCTGGCAATTAAATGGCACTCAGCTGGCCGCAACAGGTGCTCCCTGGTGGAGCATGCATCGAGGAGGTGTTGGTGTCTCAATCGATCAACATCCCTTCCACTTAGCCACTTATTTAAACTGATGATGATAGCTTCTGGTTGTGGTTGGTTACTGGCATCTGGAGGCGGACCCCGAACAGGGCACAAAGTCAACCTCTGTGGGAGGGAACGCCTGCCTAGTGCTTGGCCCCTATTTTTTCTAAACCCTCTTTGTGTGTCCTTAAATGTTTATTATTTCATTAACTTATATAGCTTGGAATATACTTTTTAATTGCTATTTTGTTTGCCAGATTTTCTCTTCACTAATCTAAATATTTAATATTAAATATTGTATTTTAATTATATTATAATTATTTAATATAATAGAAATAATATAAAACAATTAAAATTTTTATTAATTTAAACTAGAGTCTGGGTGTCAATATTTATTAGTTATTATTAATTTATAAACCTGCAGAACTATCCACCAGAAACTCTACTTTAAGTCGAGGCTTTTGAGTGCTAAAGATATATTATAAAGCCTACATAATGTATATATATATATATATATAATATTATTATTATTATATATATTATTTATTATATTTTATATATTATATTATATTATATATTAATATTTAAAGATTATAAATCCTTGTCAGAATCTAAGTATTTATTTATATAAAATACTTATATGCATACTTATAGGGAGAATAAATAAACAGTATCCAATCCAAGCCAACTAGTTCTCTTTTTGGTTTCAGAAGTAATTTTTAATTTAAGAAAATAAACTGAGCAATGCCTTAAATTGTGTTTGTAAATTTACAAAGATTTTGCATAATTACAACACTTTATTTAATATGTACAACATTTAATTTAAATATATTATTATAGATTTATTTATATTTGTTTCGAGTGGAAGGCCCAGTTAGCTAGTACTCATTAAATTCCATTAGATTTAGTACCTATTATATACTCTATTTAATTTGTTAAATCAAAAAAAAAAAAATAATATATGTAATGGTTCAATATAAAAAAGTTAATGAACCTAAGACAATTCTAACAATTTAGAATTCTTTTTTATTAACGAAGAGAATTCATTGATCAATAATATTAGTGGTATAAGTATTTTTATAAATACAAGATAAATTTCACTATAAGGACACTATATATTGTTATATTATATCGGTTATTATTTAAATAAATTTGTTGATAAACATCAGACAATCTTCACAATTAGAACACCTTTTCAAATAACGAAACAAAAGCATTGATTAATATTAAAAGTGCCCCTAAGTGCGTTTATAAACAAAAAAACAACTTTTACAACTAATTAAGTAATCAATTACCAAGAAACCTCATCATTTATAAACAAATTAATTCACATTTATTATTTAATATTACACTAAGAACCACTTGACTAATTACAAAAAAATAAAAAAAACAATGTATAACAAATTGCTCTACATTTTAAGTGCCATAAATTTGTTCATGATGGAATTATTAATTAATTTGTTTCCAAATATCCTAAACTATTCTCAGAAACGAAACCGCAAGTGTCTGGCCCTGATTTATTCGAATATTTGCGTGCGGATAACCAAATCATATATCATCGGCTACCGATCGGATGGATAATGATTCATGGGGCCGCTCGCGTGGCCAAAATCAATTTCCATATTTCTGGACGACGGCCTGCATATACATATATGTATGTATATGTATGTATATTGGATTCATTCATATCCGATTTATTTATAGGCGGCGACGCTTTTGAATATCGCCGAGCGCACATTGCGTTTCGTTATAAATAAAAACCAAGCACAACAAAAGCTTCACCACCCCAGTGGCACAGTGGTTCTTCACTCTCCAATTTCACAACAAAAACAAAAAGAAAAATAAAAACACAAACAGAAAAAAAAACAAAAAAGAAATGTCGGGAATCTGCGGAATATCCAAAATAGATTCGTTCGCTTTTGTCGGGTGGCTCAGGAATTTTTATACCTCTCGATGGGGCTCCCCGATTATATAGTGCACTCGATCGGGGCGGCATAAGTATAGCCGTGCATCGAGTTCCCGTGGCTTTTGTTTGTCGTCTCATTAAAAGCTCGGCCATATGCATATGCACATGCTCATACATAATCGGAACACGGCAAGAAAATAGTTAAAATAACTAATGAGTTTTTGGGGAATTAATATATAATATTTTGTGGCACATTTAGAGGTTACATTTAGGTGGGAATATATGTTTATTTATTTACATTTATATATATGTATTTGAATATATTTATTTTTGCATATTAAACGGTCTAAATTGTAACTCAAGTTCTAAATTATTACAAATAAATAAAAGAACTTTCTTGAGAGTCAAGCAAAGTGTCAAAGAAATGCCACAACATATAAATAACTTAATAATTTAATAATTTAGAGGTTACATTTAGGTGAGAATATATGTTTATTTATTTACATATATATATATATTTTAATATATTTATTTTCCATTTTAAAAAAGGTCTAAACTTTAACTAAAGTTGTAAAATTATTAAATATAATTAAAAGAACTTTCCTGAGAGTCAAGGAAATGCCAATGAAAGGCCATAAAATATAAATAAATGAACTAGGTTAATTTGCAAATAAAAAACCTTTATATATAATTTTTTTTGCCACCTTTTGAGCGTTGTTAATTACTAATTTTATTTGTATAATTTCTTTAATATATATTTATTTAAAAAATCATTTTTTCAAGCTCCCAATTTTGCTTTCAAATTAAATTTAAATTAATTTAAACACTCCACCAATTTCTCTGCTTGTTTTTATGTAAATGTGTTTTACATTTTACTTGTACTATTTGCCGTTGTCTGTGTGGTAAATTAATTTTTAATTATGCAGCCGCACTGCCCCTCCCCTCCCCCCACGCACTGCTACCTGTGGTGTTTACTTTTTTTCTTCCCGGCATCGCTTTATTTGTATTTAAAATTTGATTTTATTTTATTTCGAACCGTGAACCGCTTGTTAATTGATTTTAATTGATAATTTTAACGCGGTGCGCGCACGAGTTATTTAAAGGCTCTCCCCCGCCTCTCCTGGCCACTGCTCGCATTTAATAGATATGTTTAACAACTTGTCAATTAATTGCGCCTGCAAATTGGTAGGACAAGCGGCTGGCTAAAAGCAGGGGGAAAAAAATATTGGCCACGCGGCGTTCGTTCGAGCCGCGACGAGGCACAAATTGCAACTGTCGAGTTGTCGTCGAACGTCGAATGTCGGGAATCGTGCTACGCCCAAGTTGTTGGCACACATTCAAAATGTACAGACCCCGGCCCGGCACACACACACGCACACACGCTCCGACAGTCCGTTGATATTTTTAAAAATTTATGATATTGAAAACATTTTCGGTAAGAGAGAGAGATATCTGATTAAAAAGTTTTGCGGCGGCAATGCCACTGTCAAGTTGCGTTAAATTCCCATGAAAAGTATCTAGATAGAGAAGTGAGAGCTCTTTGACCACAAAAATAAATCAATTTAATTCTGGCATGTTGGCAAACAATTAGGCAGCACACTATTAAGATGCGGGGGAATAGTGCAAAGATATATTATCTAAAATCTCTAAAATATGCCAAATGTTTAATTACCAAGAAACGTAATATTTAAGATTTAATTGTGCAAGGTTTTTAGGTCACATTCCCTGGCTATATTTGTTTGGGAATATTTTTTATTTCGTTGGCACAGTCTTAATTATTCCAAATGAAAATGAAATTCGTAGAATTTTCCATTCGTCAAGTCAGGCATAAAGCGATTTGTTTGGCCATTAATGCTGTCATTGTTCTGGCTCAAACTGCACACAAGCACACACACATCCTTACATCCTTGCAAGGAGTTAATTATCACTGAGTAAATAAGCTTCGATTTTATTTCACAATTCAAAAGCGCATTGAAAGCCTTTGTTAGTCCATTGTTTGGACCATTTTTGAACTATAACCCTGTTACATGGCTTACACTTATCAGCTTTCAGCAAATTAAGTCAATAAAGAAATACATTTATAATTTTTTAGTAAGATAATATCTACATTTATATACATTTATAATTTTCTAGTAAGATAATATCTAGATTGAATTAATATATTAACTAAAAGTGCTTTATTTACATACTTACATTTAATACTTTTAAATTCAAGTGCCTTTAGGGTTGACCTATGTATTTATTACAATTTCTACTTGTTAACTTATTTTTTCTTTAAGTGTATCGTAGGCTCTTCCAGCTAAAAGGCTTAAGTCTTCAGTAAACACCATTACATATCATGGGTTAATTGTAAAAGTAACTAAGGATTATTACAGTGGAAACAGCTTGAGAAAGAATCTATAAAAAAAATATTTATTATCGAATACTTATCGATAATTAATATTGTAATACAAAATAACTTGTTTTTTTGTATAAATTAAAGCAGGTAAACATATTTCCAGGAATTTGCACAATTCTATTTCTAATTTTTGTTCGATTATTGATTAGGCTTTGAAATAATAGATATATGGTAAATATCGAATTAATGTGCAAGAACTATGACATTTTCTGCTATTTTTATATCTGGTTTCCTTATTTTTTATTTAACAAATAATTCAATATAAATGATATTTTTGGTAAAAAAGTAATAAACATTTGATTTTCTAGATTTAACCGATCTTATCGATTTTCCTACTTAAAAATCGAAGCTTACCCAGCTCTATGCAACATTTGTATTTGTTGCCAGCATCAAGCAACATTGGCCGAGCAACATGTTGGTCCTGGTGCATGCCTCCGTGTGTTATTCCATTTCATAGTTTATATTTACTTTAATTCAAAACTTCAGTTTATTTGGAAACCTACAGCCACACATAGCCAGTGTTGACTGTAGGTCTTAAGTCTTGCGTGCCGACTTCTCAGCATCCAAGTGAGCCTGGTTAATTTCCCTCCACTGGCCGGGCCGAGACAAAGGGAATAGCAATGAGTTTGGCAGGACATTATTGTAATAGCAAATAGCATGGCTAACACATCCTTGCAAGTGCTCTCTCTATTCATGCTCGAATGCGAGTCTGTCTGTCTGGGACAGCTTAATAATTTATTTTCACCTGAAATGTGCCCGGGCAGGGGGAATGGGACAGAATATGAGGGAGGATAGGGCTGGTGTCCCTCCCTTCCAGGACTTTGCTTCGACTCCAAAGCCAAGTCTCATAATAAATCAAATTGCTTTTCCGATGGCCACAAGCTCCGATCTGTCAGTTGGAAACTAAAGCCGACTTAACCAGGTTCTGTTGATATTTCCAAAAATTTTCCACCTTACGACTTATGCAATTTTCCCCAACATACATTTGAAAAATATTCTCAAAAGCCGTCATCAGGCCATATATAGTATGTATATATATGTTCCTAGTACCTCATTCGCCTTCATCTTTATGCTCCTGCGAGGGCATTTCAATTAGTTTGTGGAAATGTATGCCGCAGGCGACTTTTTAGTTGCAGTTTATGTTGCTTCTTTGGCTGCCCCGCTGACGCTGTTGCTGCTTCAGATTTTAATTGTTTTTATTGCATTCGCCTGGAGGCAGGCAGCATATAGCTTCGGAAATGATTCCAATACACTTGAACAAGGTATATACCCTACAAGGGAATAAACTATATGGAATACAGGAAAAATAATACAACATATTTGTATTTAACAGAGATAAGTAACTTAGTTGGTTTTCAATTATAATTATGAGCTCATTAAATCCTCATAAAACAACTGGACAAAAAACAGCTGACTGGGGCTTTTAATTTATTTTGTTAAATTAATATGCAAAGGCCTTAAAATATCACACACACACACACACAAAACTAGTAATAATAAATGTGGAAAGTATCTGCAAATATTTGTCAACGTTTTTTTTGCCATTTTAATTTGACATTTTGTGTGAGTGTGAGTGTGAGTATGTGTGTGTTTGCCTAATGTGTTTTTCTATTATAAAATGTGTTTGTTTGGGAATGCCACCTAAAATTAGCTTTTATGCGAACAAAGATAAACACTGGGCGGTGTGTGTTGTGTGTATTTTTTTTTGTATATTTTTCAGTATATTTTTCGTTTAATTTTCGTACATTTTTCGGCACGAAACACACATCTTTGCCAGCCAAGTGGACCTGTGGCCGAGTGCAGCCAAAAAGTATGCAATGCCAAATGGCCGCAGGTCTACATGAAGTGTCGAAACGGTTTGTTTGGTTGTGCTGGGGGTGTTAAGGATGGCAAGGGTTAAGAGGGTCCTGTATTGGTGACTTTACGGCACAGAGTGACATCAAATTTGCATGTATTTATGTACACACACACACACATATATAGCCTCGCACGCGTCCGCTTTGTTTATGATCTGGAGCGGAAACGAGACGCACGGTGCCCACGAGGATTCGGAATCGGCAGGCAGCCACACCACCACCTCCCCAAACACCACTGCTAACCTCCCCCTCCTGGCCCCGCCAGGAAGCACTTGCCTCGCCTGGAGGCGCGCCAAATGCGCGACACCCAAACAAAGCGAAACCTTCGCCGAAACCCGGCCGAATCGGAGGCCCACGATGAAGTGGCAGTGGCTGTTTAGACGGCGAGGCAGGAGGAGAAGAAGGAGGCAGGAGGAGGCGAAGGAGGAGGAGGAGGAGGTGGAGGAGCTGGATGCGATGTTGCCCAGGGGCAGTGGCAGTGGCACAAGTTTGTCTATGCGGCAAATATTTGCCAGTCAGCAGGGGAGGCAAGGAGGAGGTGGCGCAAGCTGTTGCCACACTCTAAGAAATCGTATTTAAATATAAACCAAGAGAATATAAGAATTATCTAGCTACTTTTTAAGGGTATTTTATAGTTAATATATATTCTTAAATATTTTTTACTTATTTTTTTACCTTTTAAGAGTGTAAATAAAAAAAAACTAAGCATAGTTTCAGTAAATAATATCAATTAAAAGCAGACCGGCTACAAGACACCTTGCTTAGCTATAAATCCCAAAATTGCATTAATGGATGCCCTAATAATTCCCAAGTTTGCATTCATGGTGCCCCAATAATTCCCAAGCTGGGATTCCTAAGACATTTCGTTGAGTGTACTTCTTTGGAAACTGTATATTGTTGTTGATGACTTTCGGTGTCAGCATAAACGTCACTCCCCGTCTCCATTCCAGCCGCCTCTTCGCTTGCCGATTCAGTGCCTCCAAATCTATGCAAGTATGTCAGCTTGACTCCATTGTCTGGGCCAGGCCCAGTTAACTGCATTCCGCCCCGTTGGCATCCTGGATCACTGCCCCCCACACCGCCCCCTACACTACCGCACGCACCCACTCATTCGCACACACACACACACACACACTCGGGCGGAAGGACGAGAGTGCCAAGTCCAACGTTAAGTTGGCTGTAATTGACGCAGGTAAATGCATCCGCCGGCTGTCCCAAATTTCACATGTGTCTCCACCTCCACAGAAGCAGCACTTTATTTGGATTTATTCGGGACACTGCAGGGGGGAATCCTCAGTCAGGATTCGAGCCTGACAGCTCTGCACTCAGGCGGAGCGGTGCTTTATCCTAATTATTTAATTGCAGCTTCTGGCAAAATGTTTCTTACAAGAATTTTGATAATTACTTTAGGTAAAATCGAGATCAATGCTTAAAGAATTTATTGTTTAATTCTTAAGATTAAAATTATTCATATTTTATGCTGCATTTTCACAAATATTTATTATTATCGGGGTGCTACAAATTGTTGCAATGTAAATAATACAAATTTTCTTAAATCGCAAATATTTTTGCATACCTTCAAGACACATTTTAAAATGGTTTTAAAACACTCGAGATTTCTGTAGCTTATTTCAAGCACATACTATGTTTTTTCCTAACTTGAATTTTATGTTTTTATTTTTATTTTATGTTTTTTTGTTTTTATTTTCTTCCCTACTTACTCAGTTTATTTTACCTTAAATATTAACTACTTATTTTTGGAAGGCTTGATATTTATAGCATACTTTTGGACAGCATTTGCATGGATTTCGAAATCCCGGGCAATTTCCGTGACATTCCTGTTGTAGAATTCTCTACTCTACAGTGTAGAGCAGGGGTGCCCAAAACTGCCCTATGGCTGTGTATATGCCAATACACATTAAAGAAAATACACCCACAAATATAACCCACATTTATTTATTCTTTCAATATGTACACTGCAAGAATGCAGATATTTTCTTTATGCTGGTTATTGCTGCTTACCTACGAACTAAAGTCAAAAATGCAATCAAAAAGAAAATAAAAAGATCAGTGTAGTGGGAAGGAAAATACAAAAACAAACTACACTGCGATTAGCGATGAGAAAAAAATCGCAATGAAATTGTTGTTGCCTTGCTCTGTGCTCTGTCTTATCAGCAGAGGATAGCGGCACAAAGAAGAAAGTGCGTGTGCGCCCAGAGCTTACCTACAATAACAAATGAGAACTGTGTGCATGCATAGGCGTGAGCGAATTCTACAAAAGAAAGGAAAAGACAAGAACAACAACAAGGACAACAACAAGAACAAGAACAAGAACAACAACAAGAACAAGAACAAGAACCGGCTTTTTACACCTAACAGCGCAGCGGCAGCGCAACTGCAAGTCGCAAAGCCTGCAAGCCGAGCGCAGCCGAAGACACAGCACCAGCCGAGTCGAGACGAAGCGCTGGCGTCGCTGCCGCTGTCGCCGCCGCCGCCGAGCCTTTATAACTCACCACACGAATGGCGGACGGCACAGTCGTCGACCGACCGGCTTCCGTAGCGCGCACCGTGACGCAGGATAAGCGAACGCGTAACCGAACGTAACGAGAGAACCGTAAGCGAAACCGTACATACGTCTAGCTTGGCGCTGTCAACACGTGTGGGGCATTCCCCGTTATAGCTGGTGTTCTGCCCGTTGTTTACGTGACAAGGATCGCTCGGCGGTTTATTGGATTTTGATATGGAACTTGGGCGGGCGTCCTTGATGTTTCTGGTTTTTTTTTGTTTGTTTGTTGGTTCTGTTGAGTGAAACTTGAAACGCTTGTGCGCGCGAAAAGGAGTGAAAAGTTATTAATCATTAAAGGACATTTATGTCGCGTGCTGTCACACACAAACACACTTGCATACCCCCACACACACACACACGCACACACACACACACACCAGAGTGGCAAACATTTTTGCCGCAAATTTAGTTTGCTTTGTTTCTCGGGGCTCCCCCCTTGTCCCTTTTTCGTGGGTTTAGTCGTCGTCCCTTCTTGGTTGGTGTGTGTGTGTGTGTTGTTCTTTGTGTTTGTTTTTATATATATATTTATATATATTTTTTTTTTTGGTCCTGCGGGTCGCCGACGCTTACAAAATAATTTATTTGCCCTCATGCAGACAAGCAGCGTCGCATAATATTTATTTTCGGGCCTCTCTTGTCCTCAAAGTCCTGCGCCAAAAATCGGGAAGCGTAAAGTGTGGTTTTCTCAAAAGATTTGACAGTTTTCAAAAGGGTTTCGGACGTCCAAGTGGTTTTTATTTTAGTTAAACCAATTTAATCTTGGTTTTAAGGCAACAAATTCATAAAAAAGTAAACTTTTTAAAGGTTTTTGGTGCTTATTTCAAAGTGAAATATAATTTGTTTTTCAGGTTTTCCCAGGAGTGTAAATTCTAGTCACAAAGCCTTAAAAGCCATTTCTTAATTTAAAATTAAAGTTTACTAACAACTTTGCAGTCTTAAAAAAGTTGTCAGTGTTTAATTAATTAATGAATTACTATTTTAATTGAATATATTTCTTATAAATGCCTAAGGCTATCATTTTTTTGTAAGATATAATTGAAACCCCTTCGGAATATATGTTTTTAATAGTTTAAAGTTTTTTTTTTAAAGAGTTTTAATTATGTTTCCCTTAAGCCTAGTGGCACTCAGGTGTTGAGAATAGATATAGCCTCTGTCGCCACCTATTTAAGTCCTAAATCTCCTTCCCCAATTGATTTCCCGCCACATTTTCGACAGTGGGTCATCCCTTTTCCTGGTGGAATCCCTTTTCGCCACCCGATTGCAATTCACTTTGTTACCGCCGTTATGCCCCACCACTTGCATGGCCATAAACACCCGTCCCGGGGAATCACTCCGGCTCCAAACTACGACTACGACTCCCGAGTCCAACGATCGCGATTGAGTGCGACTGCTTAAATCACCCGGACACACTGCATCGCCGAAGCTGGGCCACTTTACGAGTGGATTGAATCATCGGGGGTCACGTGGAGACGTGAAGGACTTACGGCGACACTCCATGGATTGCACGGCAAGAAAAGTAGCCGCAGGTGTATAAGGAATTGTTTAATATATTATTTTGGTTGTTTACATTTTGAAACTTGAAAGCTTTTTAGGCTTAATTCAAAGCTATTTAAATCCACGGAATCCTACAAAAAAAACCTGAAATATATATGTATATATTTCTATATGTTTTTTGTTTCTGTGTGGAATTTGGGTGGCGTGGTGGTGGGATTGGATTTAAACGCCCTGCTTGGGCGCTGACACAGCTGTTAATATAAATTCTCGCTGTCTGTTGCGATTCGCTTTTGGCAACACGATTTATGAAAATTGAAGTCTTTGTTTTATTATCCCGGACACGGCAATGGCTGGGAGTTGAGAGGAGGGAGTGGGGAGATGGGAGCTGGGAGCTGGGAGCTGGGAGCTGGGAGCTGGGAGCTGGGAGCTGGGAGCTGGGAGCTGGGAGCTGGCTATCGGTGGAGTTGGGAACGCCATTTGCCCAATATTTTATGCAAAGCAGACTAGCCAGCCACTCCCACTTCGGCCACTTCCTACCCTTCGGCGGCATTGATTTACAGTCAAAAGGTAGCAGGTTACCACCACCCACCAACCGAAGCCTCGTCCTAGTCCCCCAGTCCTGGTCCCACTCCTGGTCCCACTCCAGCTCCATCCAATGTCGGCGACCTACTTTGATTTCGCTTGCCGTGTTTAGAGTTCATATTTGTGCGTTTTCGATTTTTTTTTTTTGTGTGTGTGTGTGTGTTTGTTTTCTATGTTCTCTGTCCCCTTTCACTCCTGAATCCTGCCATGTCCTTCGCCTCTGTGCGCCTCCTTTGTTGGCTACGAAATTCGCATTCGAATTGCCGGCCATAATTCAATTTTAGTTTTAATTTCCGCTCTTGGGCGTAAATTGCATTTGCATACTAATAATACATACCACCACCACCAGAGGAGGTGTGGTGTGTGTGTGTGGGTGGGTGTGGGTGTGTGTGGCTTGTGTGTGTGTGCCTGCTTGGCATGTGTGTTGTGACATGGACTCAAAATCCGCAGGCTAAATCCGCAGACTAGATACGATATTCGATAGCGCAATGTCGGAGGCAAAGACGAAGCCCATGCTGCTGCTCCTGCTGGCCATTGTCCTGCCGGGCCAGCGGCTGACCATTGTCGCAGGCGGGTCCTGTCGCGAGGCCCAGCTGTGCTGCAATGGCCGCGACTCGTCCTGCGTGGTCCAGAAGGCCCCAATTAACGCCATTATCGAGGATCTGAGCGACAAGCCCTGCTACTGCGACCATGCCTGCCTCAAGCTAGGCGATTGCTGCGATGACTTCAAGGATCACTGTGGAGGTGAGTGTACATTGTCCTAGTAATTTCTAATAATAAGGTAAGGCTGCTTAATAATTGGGGTTATACATTAAAAATTTATAAAGCAAATAGTAAGTTAAGGAAAGAAAATGAAAAGGACAATGTTTTGTAGAAGTTTTTGTAAGCAAATAGGACAATGGTGAAAAACTTCTACTCGAACTGCAAGTTATATTGGTTACTTAACAAATAGATATATGTTGTTTAGGTATTAAAAATTGATTATATTTGACATATTGCAGTAGAAGTGGCCCAAATACTGTGAAAAGCCAATAGAGAAAAGCCTCCTCTATTACATATTATTTACAAGTCCTTGACTTGAGGCCTTATATGACTTGTTTAAGAATTTTAAATGGGTTAGTAACTAGGGTAAAGTCGATTCTATTTGCAGACTTAACTAAAACTTAAACCTGGTTAATTATTTAACAGGAATAACAAGAGTATTTGCTTCTTAAATTCTAATGATAGATTTTAAATTAAGAAAACTCCCAGCATTTTATAAATTTTTCTGCGTTTGTAGTTTTTAAGTTTTCTGGAAATAATATGAAAATAAAACCTCTTCCTATTTAGACTACAGTTTTTGGGTTACCAGATATTTTTCTATAATTTTCAACATTATTATTATTCGACTTAAAATAATATAAATTCCCAGCCTGTTATTATCCTAGAGTTTTCGCATATTTTTCTATAATTTTTTTTCCTCCTCCTAATTTTGATTGAGTCTATTGGCCCCCGAAAATCAATTGTAATTGCTTGTTCTTGTTTTTTGTGTGACTTTGCAAAATGTTCGATGACTGAGCAGCATTTCCGTTTTGCGCTTTTGAAATTAATTTGGCAAATTGCAAAACAAATATAGGAGATATATAGTAGAGAGAGAGAGAGAGAGAGACAGGAAGAGTCCTGACTCCACGAATATGATTGAACCCAGAACGATGTAATTACCAGCTCAGTGGTAATTCATTCTGTGTTTTTTTTTTTTTTGCAGAACTCCAGACGAGAGTTCATTATCCGGGCCTAAACTTAAGTGATGGCCGGCCAAAAACTTGGCCAACACAAACACAATGAGGGGAGGGATTTGAAGGCGCAATCCCAACATGACTGCGGCTTCGGATGCATATACCATATATATACATATATATGTATATGGCCAACTACGGGGAATGCCCCACTACGAGCATGGTCGTAAAAAGGCCAACTTAATGGCCATATCCCGGGCTAAGAGTCTGCATTCATGGCTCGTTGGTTGTGCGTGTGTGTGCGATGCGTGTGTGTACAGATACAATTTGTTCTTCTGCCTTGTTTCCTTTTTTTTTGGGGGGGTTTTTCTTTTTTTTTTGTTGAAAGTACAATAGCTAAAGGGCTTTAATTTTATTACATACAGCAAATAAAGTCAACGAACATGCGGCGGCCTTCCAAATTAAATAAGACGCAGAGACATGGGCGGCAGAGATACAGGGGGGTAGGGTGGTTGGGGGGTTGCGGGGGGAGGACTTTTGGGCTGAAGTTGGGAAATTTTTCGTTTCGTTTCGTTCGTGCCAGCTGCGGCTACAAGTTGAAAGATGCCAAAAATAAAAAAATGCCAGCAAAGACAACTTAGCCGGGGTCTCGACCATGGAATACCCGGCCCTCAAAGCTGGCCAGGCTTGGCATACTTTCGGGCAGCACTCCTGCTTGCATAGAAAGGATAAACTAAATAGTTCTTTTTTTGATTAGCTAGAAAATATGATTTACAAAATATATTTAACCATATAACCACGAATATAACATACCCTAGAGTCTAAGTGTTAGTACGCGGTACAAAACAAACTACAAAACAGCCGCAGGAGGTAGGGAGGTAGTGGAGAGTGTAGGTTCTCTCCAAGTGAGATCCGGAGCCAGTTCCGGCGAATGGCAAATGGCGAGTGCCGAATGGAGAGCCGCAGAAGGCATGGCCAAAAGTTTACTTAATTTTGCATTAAATTTGATTTTATTTCTCTCGACGCTACGACTAGTTCGAGATCTCTTCACTTCCCGGTGGAGGAGCATCTCCAGAAATACAGGGGGGAATAGGGGGGAGCGGCCAACAGCTGGCAGCGGCGGGCGGAAGCTGCCATAAACACGGCCGTAGACAATGGCCGAGTGGCGGAGATGACACACAATCAGAGGGGGGCGGAAATGGCAGCCCACGAAGAAAGGTGCGTCTAGAAATGCCAGAGATGTCTGTCTGACAAGTGAGTGTGCGAAAAGAAAAAAAAACTAAAAATAGAAAAGCACGGTTACACCTGGAGAAAAAAGGGAAACATATTTATTATAATTGAAGTTCGAATATTTTGGCAAATACAGCAAAGGCATAGCTATAGATAAATATAATGCCCAAGGGGTTCTAGCTGAAAACAAGTAATATATTTTTGGTACTGATGAGGGTTACCCCTTCTTAACGCTTCACTGCTCAATCAGCTTAATTCTTTTCTATTTTAAAAATAGAATTAAATTAATTAAATATGAAATAATAGTCAGGTAGCAGCAGTATAAGCTTAGTGTATGTGCTAATCTGTATTTGAATAAATTCACTTCAAGCAGCAGCACCTTCAAGGCATCCTTCAGAGCCTCGCTGGCCCTCCTCCATTATTTGTGGCCTTTGTTTCTACGAGTGCTCACCCGCCTGAGGAAAGAGCCAGGTCTTGGGCTGGCCTCTTCAGGAGTTGAACGTTGAATGTCTATAACTACCAATTAAGTTGGTAAATATATCCGTCTTATAAACACAAGAAAAATACACACACACACACGCACACTCTGGCCAACAAGGGCCAAAAGGAAAATGCGTATGAAGCGATAAATGTCAAGTTAAAAAGGGAAACAGGCAACAAAGTCCACGGAGGAGGAGCAGCAGCATCAGCAGTAGATGCGGAGACGGGTCGTAAACTTAAACCCCAAGACCAAGGAGGAGGAGGAGGAGGAGGCTACAGCTCCGTCTTGGTCCCGGCGGGATCTGCTACGGATAAGACGACGCTGCTACGCTGGGGCGGCTCAATCAATCAAAGTCGTCGTCGTCTTTGTGTGGGAACAAATGAATGTTTCGAATGTTTCGAATGTAACTATGGCAGATAACATGCACGTTCTCTGGGAACCAGTCCCCCATCCTCACCCCAAACCGACATTGATTTCGAACCGGAATACACGTATCCCTCGCGGCCATTAAGGCGCCGCCGCCGCCGCCGCCGCCACTGCCGATGCTGTGGTGGCATGCAACAAATGGTCAACAAAACTGTCGACCGGCTGGCTGGCCATTCATTAGGCAACTCATCAAACTCCCATATTTCACGCTAATTAGTTCGACGAAAGGCAACAGGCGACGCAGTGCTGTGAGTGTCGTCTGGTCATGTCCGGTCCTGGGCTGCCGGACTGCTGGCCGGGACACTTTTCCAGGGACGACGCTCCTCTCCCTGCCTTTTTTGCCTGCCCTTCTTTATTTTTTGTTGTATTTTTTTTTATACCCATTTTTTCGTATTTCACGCGTAATTGATGACAACCATTTGAATGTGTCCCCCGCCCCGCGCCTGGGTCTCTGTCTGGGTTTCGGTTTCGGTTTGTGTGACCTTTTGCCCTGCCCTTTTGGAGGATCGAGTTTGAGTCCAAGAAAAAAAAAAGTTGTAAAACCAGAAAGAGCAGGTTCTTTGCTGGCTGAAGCCAAGATGCTCTACGAAAAGACACGAATTAAGGTCTTTAAGTGAAGAGAATTTATGAGAAAATATATTTATTATATTTATTAGAATATATTTAAAGTAATATATATAATACCTAAAGATTAAAGGAACTTATAACTACAATTAAACCAGTTAAGAGTTAAGATAGTGTATTTCTTGTAATGGTTAATGGTTGCTGCACTTGGATATAAATAGACCTACTCACTCTCTGATCAAAGAGCAGCAGCAGATGAAGCCCCTTTAAGGGCCAAGGGCAAGGGCAAGGGTTAGGGCGCAGGTTAAGACCATATCGAATGACCAGGCGGTGGTTTCACATTCCCCCGCCTTGATCATAAGTTGGTAGCCATCAAGCCATGGGTGGTCCTTTAGACTGGAGGCAAAGCGGTAAGAGCCCGAGGAGCATTAGAGGTAAATGAAACACATTTGCGTCAAGACTTATCAAATCAAATTAATCAGCTGGCAGAATAAGGAAAAGAAGAAAAGCCTTAGAGAGTAAAATTCCACAAGAAAAAATAAAGCAGCACAAAGAATATATATTTTTTAAGAGCTTAAATACTGTCTTTTACTTAGGATAGGAATTTTTTAAAAGGGTTCTATAGTATATAAAGAAATTAAATAATTAAATCAGCCTAAGGCCTTAGTAGTCATGGCTGCTCCCTTCCTGTAGCTTTAGTCTGTAACTTTAAGCATACACTCAGAAAAAAAAACCCATGACCAAATGTTCTTATATTGATACCGAATCGTTCCTTTTTATTTTT